>JADLZK010007917.1:0-67319 GCA_015847255.1 Hyparrhenia diplandra
CTGGAGTAACAGTAGTAGTAGTGAGAGCACATCGTATTTGCCTTGTTGCTTATGTGCTGCCAACTCAACTTTTAAAGGATGAATCTGAGCGCTCTAAACGTTGGCTTGCATAGTTACACTTAACATCTACTTACTATATGTATAATAATATCTGCAGTATGGATCATGACTACCGACTACCCGTAGAGAGATTGAGAGGAAACGGCCGGGCATTTGGCCTGGCAGCGGTTGGTGAGGATCGGCGCCATGGCCACTTGCCACGCATGTCTGTGGCCTGTTTGCTGCGGCAGCTAGCGTCATCCAGATAGAGGCAGCCCCTGTGTTACATGTCATGGCAATTGGCGTCGATTTGCGAAATCAATTCGGTTTGCAGGGTCGTAGTAGTGAATTTTGCAGAGCTAGTCCATACTTCCCTCCTCTTTTGTTACTCTTCATTTGCCTTTGGCAGGGTCGTAGTGGATTCTCTAGCCTGGCGCTTCAAGATATCTGATTTAGTAGCTGCTATCGTATATGGATCATTTTTCGTCGTTTGGGATGATCGTTAAGCGCTGAGATGCGCAGCCACCTGTTGCTGTCCGCATCACAATCGACTAGGAGTAGTGCTCCATACTACTACTACTACTACTAGTCAGCAGGTTACCCCGTGACTCAGCCATGTGATGAAAAAGTTCGGATGACGCAAATGAAGCCGAAACGTAGCTAAACCAGCTGACAGATGTGTGGTTGGGAGTTGATCAGTAGGAGGAGGAGTAGTAGACAAGGTAGCTCGAGTTGAAATTGGCTGCATCTGCCAAAATCGATCGGGCATCACCTTATCCCGTGGCGCGCCGCCGCCATGTCTCTCTCTTTCACGCCTCCTCGGCCTTGGACGCAGCCGCAGCACGACAAGGATGGCACTCGCAGCAACCCAGTTCAGTTAATGTTCATGGCAGCAAGCGATCGAGCTCCATCTTGTTGCCTCTCCTCTGCCCATTCCTCCCTCCCTCCTCTGCCGTAGTATGTGCTCGTGCTATTTTGGAGACAAGGATGGCGATGGCTCCAAACAAGTAGTACTAGTAAACAACGGGCGAGATTCTCTCATCGCTAATCCCGTCCCTCTCCCTGATAAAATAGTCTTAATAACTCTAATTATATTACAAATTACACAGTACCTACTCGATCCATCACACGTGGCCCAGATGTCGCTGCAATAAACAAGACCACATCATCAGTCGTCTCGTCGTCCTACGCGTGCGTCCGATCGATTGATTTGCCGATAATACGACAGTGGAGCACGGGAAGAGATTCCAGTAGACAAAATTGGGCACGTCTTTCCTCCGCCAACTACGGCCTCCACATCCCTCAGGCCTCAGCCTCCCTCCCCGGCCTGCCTACGAAGTCTCCGTGCCCCCCTCGCTTCTCGGGCTCTTCCCCTCTCCTGCCCGGCCTCCAACAACTCGTGAGGGCGCCGTCCGTCCTCGCCTCCGTCTCCGTCTCGGGGAGCGATGATGATCGCGCGACGCCTGCTTCAATCCAATGCCCGCGCCCAGGTGATTACCCATGTACCTTGTGTCCTGTACTCCTATCTAGTAGATGCATGCAAAAGACGGCATCTTTGTCGGGTACAGTCGGAAGGATTTCACAAGCTCTCATCGCCTCAGTGTAGGAACAACAACCGTGTTTTTGAATTTTGATAGGAAGGACTTCGTGTGGCTGCTAGCCTGCTACTTTTGGATTGGATAATATGCTTGTTTCGTTGCAAACTCGCATCTCTGCTCACGTTTTCTTGGAAAAAAGTACGGTCAATTATACGGTTTCTGGTTCGAATTACGAGCTGCTTTGAGCAGCAGTCGAGGTAGAATCCCTGATTTTAAAATCGTGGACTGACAAAAAAAAAAAAACAGCGTTTTGGCAATTATTTTAGTGGAAAGTAGCACAGTAAGTATGTTTTCCCCCTTAATAAATTTCCCCCTTTTCTTCACATGCTTACGATACGTGCGATTACACTGTACTTGGAATCGTGGATTCTGAAACGATCCTTTCAAGTAGTAGTAGTACCACCATGTGATGCAAACTTGCAAAGCTCGATTCCTTATCCGGGATATGTCACTCTTTTATTTGACTTTCATGCACAAAGTGTGCGATGATGCTTTTGTTCAGTGCTCCACGTTTACTGCCTTGAGTTACTATGACATGAATATTCGACCGTAGACATCACCTTTTTTCCCCCCTTTTTTGAGGGATGTTAGAGACATCACTTGCCTTGCCAAGGTTTGCCATTGTCATAGCTCATATGTGAATCTTTTTTTTCCTGCCCACAGGCAACCAGCTTAGTGAAGCATGTAACTGGCACTGCAAGTTTGCAAGGGCATGCAGATAGTTTGTTGAATGCGTCAGTCAGACAGTTTAGTTCAGCTCCATCTGCCCAGTCTGCCTCAACTGAAGAAAATGGGTACGCAGTTCTTTTCTCTTTTCTTGAATCGCATTAGGTTTATATGCAGAGCTGGGTTACCGTGTAAACTACTTCCTGTTATTGATTTGCAAAGTGATTCTTCCAGGTTTAAGGGCCATGGCATGTTGGCACCTTTACAGCTGGTTGGCAGAGCAATGATTTGCATCCGCTGGTTATTGACAGATCTGAGGTTGTTACTCTGAACTTTATCATTATTATTTTTTACATCTCAACTTTAGCATTATTGTTTTTTACATCTCTTGCAACGTAGTAGTATGGAATTATGTAGAAGAAAGTTTAAAATGCTGATTATTATATATATTGTAGAGACTTTTATCTTACGTTTGCAGAAAATATTTCACTGTCTAGGTTACTATTTTTTATGCAGGGTTCCTATGTTTATGACATTAATGGGAATAAGTACCTGGATTCTCTTGCAGGATTATGGTGCACAGCTTTAGGTATGTGCACTTGACTTTTTGACAATGACAATTTTTTTTTTTTGAAAGAACTTTGTGACAATGTAGCACAATTTATTTCTGTAGCTTTTGCAATAATGTCTTTGCATCTGTTACTTCTGCATCATCTGTGTTCATTATGTGTTCAGGTGGTAGTGAGCCTCGATTAGTCAAAGCAGCAACTGATCAATTAAACAAATTACCCTTCTACCATTCCTTTTGGAACCGTACAACCAAACCTTCATTGGTAAATTTTCTGGAAAATGACTCTTCAATTATTGGTTTCTTCAAATTTGAAATTGATGTCTCTATCCTAGTTTCCTTTCTAAATCTAAAAAAATCACTTTACAAATTTTCATAACTGATTATTGGAATTTTACTGCTGCTTTCAGGATCTTGCACAGGAGATCCTTAGCATGTTCACTGCAAGGGAAATGGGAAAAGTTTTCTTCACAAACAGTGGTTCAGAAGCAAATGACTCTCAGGTGTGACTATTAATACCACCTTCCATTTTTGCAGTTTACATTTCAGACCCTTAATACAATCAATAGTGTTGCTGTCACGGTTCTTTTGCTTTTTTACTGCAAATAACTGAAACTGCTTAAATAGTGATTTTTGCACAGACGCTCATTTTTAAAGAATTTAAACAGAGAAACTAAAAGTGAATTCTGTATGGTGTTTACACATTGCTAAACAAATATGTCCATGCTCTCATTACTGGTAAAATGGTTGTTTGTTCATCCATCATGGTATCCACCCATTTTTCTCTTTGAAGTGTACCTAGCTAGTTGGCAGACCTTGAAGCTTTGTATTCTAGCATTTTAATGTGTTTTTTACCCTTCTCTTTGTTATAAACATGGTTTTGTTTCTCACAGGTCCATTGCTGATGCTTATATTTTACAGGTCAAACTAGTATGGTACTATAACAATGCATTGGGGAGGCCAAACAAGAAGAAATTTATTGCACGATCAAAAGCGTAAGCTTTGTTCTGTAACAAATTTTATTCTTGAAACAAGAAAGGTCTTGTTGTGCTTCTTCAGTTAAAAATTGTCATAAACGTCAGTTCCAGTTTTTTTTTTTTTTTCTTTTTGGCAATGTTCTCTGTTATCAAGTTCCGTTCTATGAGAATTGGGAATCTTTTGAGATTCCTTTCTTACTGCTTGTTACACATGTTGCAGATACCATGGATCTACATTGATCTCAGCGAGCCCTAACCGGGTGAGTGCTATCATACTAAAAATTCTGGATTGGCAGCATATATCTTTTAAAGCATGTCCAACGACACTCATAAATAGATCTTCAGTAATTTTCTGATTGCAACTCTATTTTTAGTCTTCCTGCCCTGCACCAGAAGTTTGATCTACCAGCACCTTTTGTTCTGCACACTGACTGCCCTCACTACTGGCGATATCATCTTCCTGGTAATATGATTTTAAAATTTTGCTAGATGAATTCCGAAAAAGAAAAATTGCTGTATAGTTGAGCTGCATATTTTGCTAATAAACTATTTGGTGCGGAACAGGCGAGACAGAAGAAGAATTTGCAACTAGACTTGCCACCAATTTAGAGAATCTTATTCTCAAAGAAGGACCAGAAACAGTAGAGTTCTTATCAAAAGCTTGTATGCTGTCAATAGGTTCAAAGCTTAATGTCTCCCTAATTATGTGCTCTATTTGATTTATCAGATCGCTGCTTTCATTGCTGAACCTGTGATGGGTGCTGGTGGTGTCATCCCTCCTCCAAAGACCTATTTTGAAAAGGTTATTTACTATGAGTTCCAATACTTTGATAGCTCTTCTAGAATAAACTGAACTTCTCTGAAAGTATAGATGCTTAATACATCCATCCCTCTTTGCCTCTTCTCCTCATTGTAGTGGTGTTGTTTGTGAATTGCTATTGTTGGTTTATTAAACAAAGGCCTACATCAAGGACTTGAATTCTTGTTCTAAATGTTTGTTCTGTGTCATTTTGTTTTCTGTTAACAGGTTCAAGCAGTGGTCAAGAAGTATGACATTCTTTTCATAGCAGATGAGGTATTGAACACTTTCTATGAAATAAAAAAATGTCAAATATGAAGAAAAAATATAAGTTTTGTGCAGATTTTATTGACTGATAATTCATTCTAGGTTATCACTGCATTTGGAAGGTTAGGGACTATGTTTGGATGTGATTATTATAACATCAAGCCAGATCTAGTTTCATTGGCCAAGGTGGATTTTGAGTCTCACTGGAAATGTGAACAGTGCTTGTATGCTATTCTAATGTATAGAGATTAATGCCAATTTTACTGTAACAGGCTCTTTCAAATGCATATGTACCCATCAGGGCAACTCTTGTTAGCCCAGAGATATCAGATGTGATTCATTCCCAGAGCAACAAGCTTGGTAGGTTACTGCAATTTCTGTGGAGATCAACTGTAGTGTTTCTGCGTTGGCACGTGGTGAGTTTTTCCCAAAACATCATATGTGCTGACATGTCCATGTGTTACAGGTTCATTTGGTCATGGATTTACATACTCCGGTCATCCAGTTGCCTGTGCTGTGGCCATAGAAGCTCTAAAGATTTATCGGTAAGGTGCACTTTCCCTTGCACATATTGAGTTATTTATCTGTTGTTCCCAATCAATGATGATTTTCTGAAAATGGCATCAGCGAAAGGGATATTCCTGGTCATGTCAAGCAAATTGCTCCAAAGTTCCAGGACGGAATTAGGGCGTTGGCAGACAGTCCAATCATCGGGGAGGTACGCATCTGAATTTCTGAATCGCCAAACCTACTCAAAGGCTCTTCTACTTTGGTTATTTATGATTACAATGCTTCTGAACTTCAGATACGTGGCTTGGGGATGATAATGGGAACCGAATTCACCAACAACAAATCGCCGACCGATCTATTCCCTGCCGAATGGGGTGAGTCAATGTAACAGCTGGTACACAATGGCATGGCATGTAACAGAGAGTTAAGGCTTACTAATCCTGTTACAAGATGCCTCGAGATGCCACCGTCTTTGATCCAAAGCGCAACCTGAATCTGCTGGAAACTTTTTCAGGGGTTGGTGCGATCTTTGGAGAGGAGTGCCAGAAGCGTGGCATGCTGGTCAGGGTTGCTGGCGACGCCATCATGATGTCGCCGCCGCTGATCATGAAACCCGGCGAAGTAGACGAGGTGTGCCATCAGTGATTCACAGTATCACCATTGTCCTCAGCTTGCCTCGATAGTAACCCACCCACCCAGTAACATCAATGGCTTTTGTGTTTTCAGCTGGTGAGCATCTACGGGGAAGCCCTCAAGGCGACGGAGGAGAGGGTGGCAGCCCTGAAATCACAAAAAGAACTAGCAGAAGGGCGAGGACGACGACGAAAACACCGAGAAGGGAGGCGACGGTCGCAGCTGATGTACAGGTGAATAAATAAAAAGTTTGTGGCTGCGAGATGGCAATAACGCACCGGAACGGTCGTCGCTGTTCTTGAAGTGCAAGGTCGATACTGCTCTGTCACTAAGCAATGGTGACTGGCTGAAGCTTTCATACCACATACGTACAATAACTTTGTAATAAGGCAAAACAATAATAAGGGAGTTGCTATATCTCTTTTGCAAGAAAAATAACCAACATTTCTTGTAATATGGTAGACCTTTAAGGTGGGATCCATTAGTGTTAGTTATCACAATTTTACCACAACATATAAGAGACAATTAACATTTTTTTTATGGAAAAAACAAGGATAAAAGAGGGTGGTCTCCTAACACAAAGGACAAGATCTGATTTGAACAATTTTATCACAGCAAACGAGGGACAATAAACAATTTTTTTTTATAGAAAAACAAGAACAAAAGAGAGAGCATACTGCACTAGCATTCATATATCCGAGCGGGACGTACGATGCTGCTCGCGTGGTGCAGAACTCGCGTGGGTTGGCACTTCCGTACGTGGTTGCAAGATTTCGTTTTCAAATTTCTTTCGAAAAGAGATAGGAAAAGTGCAATAATAAATGGTTCCAAATAAAGTGAAGGAATTGCACTATAAAAACTGATAGTGGAGGAATAAAAGTTAAAACACTGCCAAAAACGAAGAGACAGAACCAAGAGCGCCTGATGATAGAGCTTGGCGGGCCATAAAGCTTCGGTGGGCTTCATTGTCGTGCAAAAAGCTTAACGGTCCAGGAGATTCCTACATATTCCAGCTTCAGAAGAAATCCAAGCGACCTAGGAGAAAAGGAGAGCACTAGAAGTGAGAGAAGTGAGAGAGCTTCCGCTGGTGGGCCGAGATCGCCTTTGGTGAGCTACTAAAAAGTTAAATAATTAAATAACCTGCACAAGTTAGCAGAAAAACTTGGGCCTCGTTCAGATGATAAATTTTTTGTCAAAACTTTCAAGTTTTTTTAGACTCTCTCTTCATCACATCACATTAAATACACCAAAAGACATATGTTTGGAGCGGTAAATATAGGTAAAAAAAATAACTAATTACGGCTCTATTGTACATCACGAGGCGAATCTTTTTGAGCCTGGTTAGTCCATGATTGGATAATATTTACACAAACAAACGAAAGCGTGTTACGATTGTCTTCTGGGAGTTCAACAAGTGCTTTTGGCAAGTTTTTTTGCCCAACTAAACAAGGCCTTGGGTCAGCAAAATGCCTCAGCTCTTAATAAAGCTCAGGTGAGACAATGTAGTGGAGCAGCTAGTACACAATGGCGTGGCATGTAACAGAAGATGCATAGAGATGCCACCGTCTTGGAACCAAAGTGCAACCTGAATCTACCAGAAACCAAAGAGTAAGCTGTATGATACCTTTTTTCAGTGGTTGGCGCCAAGTTTGGAGAGGACTGCCGCCAGTAGCGCGACATGCTGGTCAGGGTTGCCGGCGACGCCATCCATCATGATGTCGACGAGGTGTGATCAGTGAGTGATTCACAGTGTCCTCAAGCCTCGATCGGTCGGTAGCAACCGAGTAACATCCATGGTTGGCTTTGCCTTTTCAGCTAGTGAGCATCTACCCTCAAGGCCACGGAAGAGAGCCCTGAAATCCAAGAAGAAATAGCCAAGAGGGCCAGGGCGACGACAAGAAGGCCAGGCGACGATGGTTACTGCAGCTGATGTACTACAGGTGAATGAGAAGTTGGTGTCTGTGTGCCTGTGAGATGGCAATACTGTATGTTCTTCAAGTGCAAGATCGTAGCTGCTCGCATATGCTCTGCCTGAATTTTTAAACAGGACAAAGATGTTTCATTCCTCTCTGCGAACATATAAAGTGTGAGAAAAGCCGGGTCATTGATTTATTTTCCTGAAATTAATACTACTATTTTTATTAGGGAACGCCGGCGGGTCATCATGGGACTCAAAGGCTGCTGCTGAAACGGTAGCTGGCCGGTCAAATGTTGCTTTCGGCCTCTTTTGAACCGGACCCACATGTCAGTGGGGCCCTTGACCCTTGCCAAATCAATCACCTCCTCCCAAAGTCCCTAGGCTCAGGCTCTCTCACACACGGGCCACTGGTGACAGCACTCACTTATGACGTCAGCGATCACCGGACACAGCGCGGACTAGCGGAGGAAACTGGTTCCGCTGGCGATACGGGTCCGTCCAGGCAAGCCCAGGCGTGTCACTCTCAAAGGCCGGCCGTGCCAAGCTGGGCCAGGCAAGTACACATGGCGGGCCCCTTTCACAGCTGGAAAGCCCGGTGGGCGGTGGGCGTGGGCCCCGGAAAGGCAGTGTCGTCCACGTCAGCGTCGGAGAAAGGAATCCCAAATCTCTCATCTGGCGATCCCTATTCGTTTGACGGTTACCGAAGACGCAGCTAGCTAGCCTTTCGGTGCCTACCCACCTGCGGTTTCAGGCCCGCCGCCGCCTCGCCGGAAATATAAAGCTGAAAGGAACAGGGAACAGCCGCCAGCCGGCGCCGACTGTTGTGCAGCAAGTCAGCGACGTGCCTGCCATCGGAGACGGCGAGCGAGGTCAGCTGCGGAACAACAGCAAGGAAACTAACTGTTCGGTTTTCCTTGTCGGAAACTCGGGCAGAGCATGCAATTATCAAAGTTTCAGGCTGAAGTAAAATGTGAAAAATTAGGAGGACAGGAGTGGAGATGTTGACAGAATGAAGAAGAAAATCGCACGCAGGGGCGGCTGGAGAAATTTTTCGCAGGAAAAGCTAGACCAAAGAAATGTGTTTGCACACCATGACGACGTCCTGACGGGACCGGCGTCGATGGATCTAGTCAGCAAGTACAGCAGCCGGCCGGCCATCCTTGGGATTTTGTCAAGTTCACGGCCCTAGTATACGTTGATTTTGAATGGTACAGCAGAAATTCTGAACAAAAAAAGACGTTGTAGGCAGATTCAGATTTTCAGACCACCTGGAACTGGAACCTGGAATGGTCAGCCTGAAACGAATGCCGGTGGTTTCAGAGCTAATATCATAATATACTCCTGGTTCTTTTTTTTTTGTAATTAAGACAAAAGCATGCTGACTTGGCCAGTGAGAAAAGTGCGTTTACGGGCCGTAATCAGGTCGTAATGATGCTGCATTGCATTGCATCTGCGGCGATTGATCTCTTTTCTGATGGCGCGGAGTCGGCCATGCCCGCGTGTCCACATGGACTGACTGAACTGATGGGCCGACCGAGTCACCTGCAATCGCAGCTTTACACACATGCTTTCAGGAACTTGCCAACAAATCCGTGCGTTATTCAAACCATTTGTGCTCGGCTGATTGGATTGGACGATCCACGGTCCGCAAATGGCCGTATCTAGCGCACGTGCGTGATGCTGCCCTGTCTGCTCCATCTCCACACTTCTTCTTCCATCTTCAGATCGCAGTGATTGAGATCGCAGCTCACAAGGAGATTTATTCTGAGATTTTTGCCACCTCTGCCGGAGTTGCCCGCTAATGTTATGGTAAACACTGTCAGTCTTAGAAACCGATGGAAGCATTTCACCTGGTTCGTTCAGGGTACCGCTGATGGAGGAGTTGCCCGCGCGCTAAGGGCGTCCGCAACGGTTGACCGAGTGCTAGCTAGGAGGGACACTCGTCCAATCAAACGAAGAGAGAAGATGAAAAATTTCCTCGCTAGCGCTTGCTCAAGAGCTTAGCTCGCACGCTTCCGAAACTTTCTGAGTCACTGACATATTTACTGCCATGCTTTCGTGTTCTCTTTTTAATTATTTCTAGCATCCAGGTCAGCTAGCGATTTGTAGAAGCTGTTGCGGACGCCCTAATCGTAAACCAAACCAAGCCTGCCTGGTCCACTTCATTCATGGATCTAACTCTACCAACGTGTCGCATCACATGCGTCGAATATTTTGTGGTGTCCGGATTTATGACGTGCACTGACCGAGAGATCAGAGACAGGCATAGAAACAAAAAGGTTTTACAAACTGCTCAACAATACGGTAACATCAAACAATATGAGAATCTAAAATATACACAGGCCTTTTTGCTTTTGGGGACACACACAAAAAAACTAAGGTTGAGCAACTTGAGCTACAGACAACAATTACATGCAGCCTGCAGGCACAGTACAGTGACAGCGTACGTCATCATGCCGAAAGGCGAAAGCTAAAATCCGCCGCCGCGGTCGGTGTGCGCCTGTGGCTGTGGCCGGCGGATTATCGGCCGCCGTCCACTGCGCCGTGGGCCCGACGAGACCAACCCGCCAAGACACAAAAGCCACTAGTGGCGGGCATGCCTCCTCTCTGTCTCAGCCTCTCCATTTTTTCCATATTGTTTCTGTTGGAGTTTGTGGCTGAGCTGCAATGGCCTGTGCTATGATGCCAGTATACCTGCCCACACATGCCACTATTTTATGCCAACCTTAGCTTGCAGTTGCATTGCAAGCCTCTCTTTATTTGCGGTGGCCAGCCGTGCCTGCCAATCTGCCATCCATCCATCCTACTAGTACCAGCAAGATATAGAAAAATAACTATATGACATTAAAATTTTCCGGTGGTTTTTATATGCATGTTTTGGTTGGTGCATATTCGAAGCTTATCACAAGTTACTACATGCAATGCAAGCATGACGACATGGGCGTTATTGTCTTGTGCTAGATTATATATTTGTCTCCTTCTCTTCTCCCTCTGTGAAAGTGATCGCTCTTGGAAGACCAAGTCATGGATAATTTATTTTCCTGCCAAATTATGGGGGTGTTTGGTTAGAAAAGTCCTATGACTTTTTAGTCCCAAGGACTATTAAAAAAAAAGTCCCTCCAAGATAGTCCTTTTAGGGACTAATGGAGGAAAAGTCCCTAATAGTCCACCGCTTGTTTGGTTCTTAGGGACTTTTTTAATCAGGGGACTAAAAAGTCCTCAAACCCAAAACATCCCCTATATGCAAATGAATGCAGCTAAGACCTTTGATATGTAGCATGAGACAAATTCTTATGCATATTATCATCCGGAGAACAAGGACCATGAATATATATTCATTTTATCCATGTACATATCATATCAGTTCATCCAATAATTAATTTCCCAAATAATTGGTTATGGTCATCGAAATTGGGTTTGAGATCAGAGAGGAGCATGACGATAGTGCTGACAGAGGCCACACACACACACACACGCCTGAAAATGATTGGAGTTTCTTGATTGCGGATGAACAGAGGGATAGGCTTGCAAGGTAATCCAAACCTTAAAGACGTGCACGATGGAAGCACCTTTTGCTTTTGGAGTGTGCATTATCGATGCATCATTTTCCCACAAGCAAAGTAGTAGCGATTGATGATGATGCTAATGTCATATCATTAGTGTAATAAATCTTGAATGAGAATGCATCCACCCAAAAGGGAAAGGTGTCGATTAATTAAGTGGGATCTGTGAAAATGACTTGATGTGGGGGATACAAATTCTAGTCAGTTTTGGTGGCCCAAAAAATATAAAAATTTGTGAATATATTTCATTAAATTAATTTAATTTGTTGGACCCAGGGATGACTTGGGAGGAGCGTGTGAAATAAAAAGGATGAGAGAGAAATTGATGGCTTTTTCGCGGAATCGATCATCGCCTCTAGTCTAGTAAAAAGTCTACGCACATGTGTAGGTGGCCGTATGACCTGGTGTGGCAACATGAGGTAAAATTTATTGTACTACGGTGACTGCTTGACAAGTTTGAATCTTGCGAAAATATACTTCATAAACCGGATGTTCGCCATTGTTTCAAATGGCTCCAATTTTTTAGCTTGACAAGTTGAATCCTGCGGCGAAAGGTCTCTAGCCTAGTGGCTACAAAGACCTCAAGAAGCACCTAGCAGCGCAGGTTCGACTCCCTTGAAGTGAATTTAAAGCAGTGCGCAATATTAAAAATAGGTTGTAGTTTCTCTTGCTGACTTCGGTAAAAAAAAAGTTAAATCCTGCGAAACAACCTGTTTGCCATTATTTCAAAGAGCTCTTTTCCTATACTTGAAATTTCCTCCCGGCTTTTTAATTATTTTGTCAAAAGGGTACATTAGTCATTTTACTCCTTCCCCACTCCAACCCCGACCCCATCCCGAGCCCGTTCAGCCCCGACGCCCTCCTCCGACAGCGTCAGGAACAGCGCCGGCCACGGATCCCCATCCCTGCGCAAGAACACGACGTCGCCGCCGCCCAAGCCCGGACACCGTGCAGAGGTGGGACGCGCACAAGAAGGCAGGGGCGAGCCCAGCTTTGTCGTCGTCCTCGTCTTCAGGCAAGTGGACGAGCAGCCGAGCGTCATCCGCCGAGCGCTGGGACATGCACAAGAGGCGCTGCCTGCCGCAGGCCAAGCTCCTCGACGACGGCGAGAGCAGCAGTACTGGCAGCCCCGGCCATGCTGGTCATCGCTGCTAGAGGCGGGGGTGCCCTTGGATCCGCCGCCGGTGAGGGAGGGGTGCCCCCATGGCCACTGTGCTCGCGACCTGGCGGGTCGGGGAGGGCAGCGTCGGCGCAGACAGCGCTAGCGGGGATGCCGCTGGATCTGCCACCGATGGGAGAGGGGCGCTGCGGCGTCTCCGCTGCTCCGGAAGGACCAGTGCCGCACCGGCGGCGGTGGCCGTCGAGCCCACCGCGGACACGACCTCGCCGGCGTCAGAGGAGGAACGTGCAGGGGTGGTGGCCGGGTCTCCTTCAAACGGCGACGGCTGCTCCGTCTCGAGAGGCATTTGGCGGCTGCTCTGTCTCGAGAGGAGCCGGCGGCGGCGGCGGAACCCTAGAGGAATTTTGAAAAAAAAAGTTAACAAGAACTATACTAAACGAATCATGATCTCAAAACTATACTACTCAAAACATAAATATGAAGTTACCGTTTTACCCTTCATCAAAAAAAAAGAACTACAAGAATGCAATTACCGCCCCTGGCCTTAATCCCCACATTTGCGGAGGAAACGGGGAGAAAATTTTTCCCCCATGGCCCACCAACCATAGACACACCATTTTCCTCTCACTTCCTCCACCCCATTTCCTCCCGTTTCCTCGTTGCGTTCGTTGTCGTCGGATCGATCGCTTTCTGGCCGATGTGAGCCATCTAATTTTTTCTCAATTATTTTTAAAAACTTCTATTTCAAATGGCTCCAATTTTTATATATATATATATATATATATAGTAGCTAAAATAAAATGCGAAGGAGCTAGAAACTTTGAGATAAAATCTAGGACCACACCGTTGGGGCCAAAAACAATAAAAATATTTTTATTATCTTCCATTTTATTTTATATATAATGAAAACGACAAAAAGTACACGTTGTTCTTGGCAGGAATTTTCGTCAAAACTTTCCGCCAAAAGTATTTCACTAGAATCAAATCTGACTGTGTTTAATCCACGTCATCTGAATACTGACACGCACAGTCTGTTTGTTGGGCCCAGGGCAATTCCGTATTTTGATCGTGCCGCCGGTAGCCTATTCTCTCTGTGGGCGTGGGCCCCAGACGAACGCCGGCAGGGCTGCTGTGTCGCTGAGGAAGTGAGGTGAGCTCACAGGGCGGTGAGCCTAGAACCCCCACTGCCACTGCACGCGGGTCCCACACGCCGGACGCAGCCAGCGCCAGCTCAGCAGCACGTATTCAGCGTACGCATACCGCAGCACCGCCAGCGGGAGGTACATATAAACCCTCCTTCCACGACGAAAAACCTCCCAAAGACGAAATAAAAAGATTCTCTCTTCCTTTTTTTTCTCTCCACCCGCCCGCCCCGCTTCTCTCTCCCTTCTTGCCGTGGTTGGTTTCTGGCGGCTGATCGCCGCTCGCCTGCAACCGCCGAGAAGGATTGGACCGCCGTGACCTCTCTTCCAAATCTCAATCCAAGGTGAGCTTCCGTTTCTTCTGATTGGAAAGCTTGCTTAGTTGCTTTTGTATTGAAACGGCCAGGTTTTTTTTTTTGGTTTGTTTTTCAATTTCATTGTTGATGAGTCCGATTGCGTTCGAGGTTAGTGATTTTTCACCACCGATCCGCCGCCGGCCGATTTGGTTCGGAGGTCCTCGCTGCTGGCCTGCTGCTGCCATTCCGGCCGGATTTGGCTCTGCCTCTGTCCCTCTGAAGTCGCGGTGGCACTGGATTTGGCTCTGCCTCTGTCTCTCTGAAGTCGCCGTGCCAGTGCCACCGCGTGCGTTTGGTTTGCTCTGCAGCCGGAAGCTGCTACGAGGATTGCCGTGTCCCTCCCCGCGCTTCAATGCTTTGCTTCGGTTTCCTTTTCCAGTGTTCCCATAATCCCATCGATCGGCGACCTTCCGTTCCGTCCGGCGGGGTTGGCGGCGGTGGTTGCGTTTACTCTCGCGCGGCGCCGATCGGATCGCTCTCTCTCCTCGCTCCACTTTGACTTGGCGGGCGCTGCGGATGCCATGTCCCCGCTCGGGGTAGGCAGGCAGTGGACTGTGGACGGGACGATCGTGGGGGCAGGTTGGTGAGCTCGGCCTGTCGTCTTTGTCTCTTGGCTTTGCTTTTTTTGCCTCGTTTGGTTGCTATGTGTTGCTATCGATCCTTGTGTTTGGTGCCTGCAGTCTTGTGCGTCAAAGGTCAGTGAGCTCAGATCAAATAATCTAATGGCTCCTCTTAGAATAAATCGTATCTGCTCGGGCGCACAGCGTGTTCATCGATGCCATCGCGAGCCATCTTTTTCGATCAGTCTGTTCTGTGAGATGAGCACCTTTGCACAGTTTAGATTCAATCGATTTCACCTTTGCACAGTTCAGATTCAATCGAGTTCCGATCGAATTTCGTGTTGTTGGTAAAGCTTTTGGCGTGAGGAGGAACCACCTAATCCTTTCCGAGTACCACAATGTTTTAACTTTACACTGTGGACACATTGGATTCTAGCTCCTGCCTGCCTTTTTCTCTGTATCCTTGATCATCCAGGCTGTAAAAGAAAGCCCTTTTTTTTTTTTAATGCCGTTGGACTGGACTGACTTTCTGCCTTGGATTGTACCGTTACTTGTTCTATTATCTATGATATGATTCGATTCAGGGATTGATGCTGGTGATTCTTGCTGCAATTTGCAGGGACGGACAGCTTGAGTAGCTGTGGGATATGGAAGTCGAACAGGCTGCCGAAGTAAGTGCTCCAGAGACAGCCGATCCTAAGGCGGCGGATAAGACGCAGGTAAGATAACATGTCCCTGATGACGATGATGAGGATCATGCTATCTGTTACTAATGATGACCGTATTGTTGTTGGTCTTCTACTTACGATGGTTGGCTGATGCCCACCTGCAATAGCTTTGTTAAGGCACTGAAATACACACAATTTTCAATAACTGAAAACATTTAGCTTCCAATGTCTGTCACACACACATTTACCTGAGGCACAAAAAAAACTGCTCTAGTTGAACTTATTTTTCCATATGCATTATTCGGTGTCTGTCATGTTAAGGCCCTGTTTGGATTGACTAAAATTAGTTGCTAGCTGCTAAAAAATGCTCCAAGTACCTTGTGCTGACCCTCATCTCTGATCTCTCTGGTATCCTGTGGTTATATTTGCTGCCCTGCGCCATGAACACTGCAATGTAGTTTTCAGGATTGGTTTGTTGGTGTTGGATTAGAAAGCCAAATGCAGTTTTTAGTTTCAGGTCATAAATATTTGCATCCACTGCATTAATAATATTATAGAAAATGGTAGAGATTATAAAACTACTAGCAATGCTTAATATAATTCCTACACTGTTATTCATCCTTCAGCTCTTCAATACGGTCATCATTAGTAACAGATAGCATGATGACTGAATTTATTTTGAAAACTGAAGTTCCAAACAGATGACTGAATTTAACAATGCCATTTTCACAGGCGCATGATGATGAAAAAGAAAATATACCAAATGGCAATACAAATTTGCCAGTGAAGGAAGCACACAATGATGAAGATGATGGAACAGGATCTGATGGGTTTGAGCTGATAGATGTGAAGGAAAACTTCGATTCAGCAAAAGTGGAGGAAGAAATGGCAGCTCCAAGAAGTACTGCAATCGATACATCTCCTGTTACAGAAGAAAGTGAAACACAAGAAGAAACAACAGCACATGAACAACAATCAGTTGCAGCAAACACAAGACATCTAGACTCCTCAATGTTGAACCAACAAACAGAACAATTGGAAAAGCTGACAAGGCGTATTGAGGAGCTTGAATCTGAAAAGGACAAACTGGTAAAGGACTTGACAGAAGCAGAAAATAAGCAGAGCCTGCACTACAGTTCTCTACAAGAAGCTCAAAAGTTCTCTTGCTCTGAAAGATAAGGAGTTGGCTGAGGCAACAGAGTCTCTGAAGGAGCTGGGTTCTGAGCTTAAAACCTCAAAAAAGAGGATTCAAGAAATTGAAGTTGAATTGGATTCATCAGCAGATAAGCTTCATAAACTTGAAGAGCTGAAGGATGAAAGAAGCTTGCATGCTGCACAGGAGGCAAAGAGGGCCTCGGAACTTGAAAAGATGCTGGAACTGGCACAGTCAAACATGAAAGAAATGGAAAAACATATTAGCAGTCTTCAAGAGGAGGTAAAGGGTCATCAAGATAGGGCCACTGACCATCAGCAGATAGAAGAATCGCTGGCAAACACAATCTCAGAACTCAAGGTGGTACAAGAGGCACTGGAACTGTCAAAGTCACAAGTGGCAGATTTGAAACAGAAGCTTGCCTCCCAGGATACTGATATCAGTAAACTAACTGAAGAGTTGAATATCCATTGTTTATCTGAAGAGTTCCTTAAAGAGAAGACTCTTAAACTAGAGACTGAACTTACTACTGCGCTTTTGAGGAGCTAAAAGCAAAGGTTTTGAGTTTGCAGGAAATTGAGACAAAACTTGATGAGCAGTCAAAAGACAGACAAACAAGTGAGGCTGCACTAGAGAAGCAAAATGAACAGCTACTCATCTTACAGGCTGAGCTTGACAATTGAAGGATGAAAACGAAACTCTCCAAGGTTCGCTAGCTGATCTTAACTTAAAACTTTCTGAAAAAGATTCTAGGCTGCATCAGGTTGAAGACGAGTTTGCTAAATCACAATTGGTCCTCTCAGAAGCACTGTCACAAAAAGAAGAGTTGGAGCTGAATCTGAACTCTCTCAGTGAGCAGCATGGTGAATCCAAAGCTTTTTGGGGAAAATGCAAGTCAGAAGATTCTTGATCTTGAAGCACAAATACAGGCTATGCATGCTGCTGAAGAGGCACTCAAATTAGAGCTAAAAAGAAGCTGAGGCAAGTGTCAAAGCTGTTGAGGAGAAAGACTCAGACCTTAAGCAACAACTCAGTGAGATTGAGAATAAGTTACTTGCATCAAATGAAGAAATTGAGTTGCTGAAAGAGCGTATTCAACAAGAAGCTACTGTATCAGCAGAAAGAGGAATGCAGCTTGAAGAAACAATGACCAGTGTAGAGGGATACAAAGAAAAAAATTGCCGAGCTACAATCCTCCCTAGATTCCTCGGTGTCTAAAAAATCAGCTACTTGAACAAGAAGTCAAGGAGCTGACTGATAAATGTTCAGAGCATCAAGAACAAGCACATTCAGTTCGGCAAAGAAGTCTGGAGCTGGAAGATTTGCTTCACACATCAAAGACTCATGCTGAAGGTGCGCACTCACGGACACAGGAGCTGGAGCAGGAGCTGAACAACACATATGAAAAGCTCAAGGGGGTTGAAGAAGAACTCGAGCAGTACAGAAGCAAGGCTTCACAGCTCTCTGATGATCTAGAAGCCTATCAGACAAAAAGCAGCTAGTCTTGAAGCTGTGGTGGAAGCAGCGAGCGGGAAAGAAAAGGAGCTTATAGAGTCATTGAGCCAAATAACTGAAGAAAAGAAGAAAATTGAAGAACTAACTGCAGAATACGAAGCTAAACTTGAAGAGAGCTTGAAGGAAAAGCAATCTCTTGAAGAGAGTTTGCAGAGCCAAGAATCGAAGGTGCTGGATCTGCAACAAGAGCTGTTGAAATTAAGAGAAGAAACCGAACACCATCAAAACAACATTGCTGATCTGAACCTGCAGCTCTCCACTAATAATGACATGTACAGTCAACTGGAGTCCCAGCTAAAGGAGATCGATGATGATCATAGCAAAACAAAATCACTTCTCTATGAAACACAATCTCACAAAGAAGAGCTTGAGCTAAATCTGAGATCTCTTAATGATCTGCACACTGCATCCAAAACAGCTGCTGAGTCCTCAATGCAGAAGATTTCAGAGCTTGAAGCTCAAATTCAGGAATTAACTGCTTCAGAACAGAGTCTGAAACTGCAGCTCAGTGAGTTGGAGTCTAAATTAACATCTGCTGAGAAAACGAGCATAGATCTTGAGCAAGAGCTTAAAGCTGCTACATCAGAGTGTAGTAGTTGTCATTTGAAGATTGATGAACTTTCTGGGGAGCTTGAAGCATACAAGGATAAATCAGCTAATCTCGAGACTTCATTAGCAGAAGCAAAGCAATTGGAAACTGAGTTGTCAGAAAAGTTGGCTCAAGTAAATGAAGAAAAGGATAAGTTTGAAGAACTGTCAAAGAAAACAACCATAAAGCATTTGGAAGCAGAGAAGCAGGTCCAAACTTTGCAGGATGATTTGGAATCTGTCCGTGGCAAAATGGAAGAGGTGGAAAATGAATTGCAGTCTCTGGGTATTAGAGAAAGCTCAGTGCTCGATAAACTTAAATCTGCAGAAGAGCAGTTGGAGCACAAAGGCAGAGCGCTGGAACATGCCACTTCCAAGAAACTAGACTTGGAAGCTCTGTATCAGTCTTTACTTGAAGATACAGAAACAAAGCTTCAACAGTCCGCAGACAGCTTGACGCAGAAGGAGACAGAGTGCCAGCAACTGTCTGAAAAGCTGAAGTTGGCTGAGGAAGAAGCAGCATCCTATCAATCAAGAGCAACTGCAGCAGCAGAAGAGGTGGAGGCCGTGAAAGTGGAGCTCGAAGCCTTTGAGTCAGAGATTTCTACTCATGAGGCCACCATTGAAGAACTCAAGATCAAGGTCTCTGATTCTGAGTCAAAGGCGGAGCAGGCATTGGCTGAGCTTGCAATGCTGAGTGGAACAAATGAGACCCTGAAAGAGGAACTTAGTGCTAAGCTGGCAATGCTTCATGAAGTTCAGGAGCAGCTTAATTCTACTCATGCGGAGAAGGAAGAAGTTGCTGCGAAGCTAGCTGAGCATGAAAGGACAGTAGAACATTTAACTGAGGTGCATAGTAGAGGTATAGAACTCCAATCTGCAGCTGAATCAAGGAATGCTGAAATTGAAGCTCAATTGCAGGAGGCTCTTGAGGCAGTAGGACAGAAAGAGGCTGAGTTGACAAACTTGAATGAAAAGCTGGTTGCACTTGAGTCCGAGATTGAAAGTTTGACGCATGTAAATGAAGCCTTGAAACAGGAAATCAATGCTAAGCTGGTAATGGTTGATGAGCTGCAGGAGAAGTGTAGTTCTATAAATTCTGAGAAAGAAGAACTTGCAGAGAAGCTGTCTATTCATGAGAGAAAGTTAGAAGATTTGACAGAAGAACACTCAAGAGGTTTGGAGCTCCGATCTGTAGCTGAATCTAGGAATGAAGAAATTGAGAGTCAACTGCGTGATGTTCTTGAAAAGATAGCACAAAAAAGAAGCTGAAGTTACAGACTTGACAGAGAAGCTCGCTTTGCTTGAAACTGAGAATGAAAAGTTGACTGGTGTGAATGAGGCATTAAAAGAGGAAGTGGATGCTAAGCTGGCCATGTTTGATGAGCTACAGGAACGGTTTAGCTCTACTCATGCTGAGAAGGAAGAAGCTGCAGAGAAGCTAGCTGTTCATGAGAGGACAATCTCACAACTAACAGAGGTACACACAAGAACCTTGGAGCTCCATTCTGTAGCTCAATCAAAAAATGAAGAAATTGAAGCTCAGTTCCGTGAGGCTCTTGATACAATAGCACAGAAAGAAGGTGAAGTTAAAGAATTGTGTAAGAAGCTGGATGCCCTTGAAATTGAGTTGGGATATTATGAGGAGCAGGCAACTGAAGCTGCTGCTTCTGAAGAGAATCATAAGGTTAAATTTGATGAAGCTTCACAGAAGATAAAGATCTTGGAGGAACAACTTGCAGATACACATAGCAAGTTAGAGCATTTCCTTACAGAGAAGGAAAGCTTGGCTCAAGCAAATGGTAGTTTGAATGAGGAATTGAAGTGCATCAGAACAAGTTGAACGATTTACAACTTGCCCTTGCTGCTGCAGTAGCAGAAAAGGAGGAGGCATCTGAAGAGATTCATTCACAGTAAAAACGCTTCGATGGAATGATCGAGCGAAAAGAAGAATTAGAAATACAGGTAGTGACATGCTTGTCAAAATTCCCACTTAATTGTAGCTTCAATATGTGTTCTAGTATATACATAACAGTAGAAAGAAAAGGTTTTTTTTTTTTTTTTTGTTGTTTAACTAAGTAGAATAATTTTCAGGTGTCTTCTACTATACAAGAGCATGAAGAACTGAAGAGCAAATACCAAAATACAATCGAAGAGAAGCAGATGTTGAGTGATAAGTATGAAACCACAAAGAAAGAGCTCGAGGATGCAATAGCTAAGTTGGAGGAGGAAATTAATGTAGACAAGTCAGAAAAAGAGTCCCACATCTCAAAACTTGAGCGACAGATTACATTATCCGAGACAAAGTACATGGAGGAGGTATGTATCCCTTGTTCATGTCTCTCCAAACTATTTGGGATTTGACCTGGGAATGATATCCTGTATAACATATGTACTATTTTCAGATAAACACCATGCAAGTGGAGACAACTGAAAAGAATGAAGCACTAACAGCGAAGATGAAGGAACACGCAGACCTACAGCATGAGAAAGATGAGTTGGAACAACAGTTGCTGGAAGTTAGGAAGGAACTGGATGGTGCCTACCATACCATAGCAAATCAGGTAAACTGGTGTCATTAAATATATTGCTGATATTGTATTGCTCTATTTTCAATCCTCATTGCTAAGCAAATAAGGGGTTGTCAAATATAGTTTTTCTTTTTTTAGATTATGGACAAATATAACCTCCTATTGTTTCGAGACAAAACTTGTGTCTTGGTTTTCCTTCTATATCTAATAACTTTTAACTTATATATCTGTGTTTTTCCTTTTATATTGCCTCGAGTTCAATAGTCTTGACATTGTCCGACTCTGGAACCAAGGCAATTAGCTCATTCTGACATTTCTCTCTTCAAAATTAGTTGTAGCCAATCTTTGACATATTTTTTTTTTCAGGAAGAACAAGCTTCTCTGAGAGAGATAAAGTGGGACGCTTTTAGGAAGTATACAGAGGATCGCCTGGAAGCTGAGCAGCAGCGTGCTGAGGAGCTGGAACTACAAGTGGCAGCTCTTAAACAACAGCTCCAAGAAGCCGAGAGCCATTACAAGCAAAAAGGTGGCTTTTCTTTGAGTTTTCCATTTTGGGCTATGTGCTAATTCACCTGTTTTTTGTTGGACCTAACATAGATTGTGGTTCCTATAGGTTTTTGTGGCAACTAGATTGACATACTAAAAGCTATGTTTTACTTGGATACTTCAGTATTTCTGGTACCAGTGGAATTATTTAAAGTGGTTTTTTTCTTTTAACAGGAAGAACAAGTTTCTCAAAGGGAGGTTCAATGGGAAACGGATCAAAATCATTCACTGGATGAGCTGGAAGCTCAGCGACAGTACGCTAGGGACTTGGAGAAACAAATTGAAGATCTTACACAGAAGTTACAATCATCTGATGCGCACTACAAGCAGAAGGTAAACATTGTCCTTGCAGCAATATTAAATAGTAAAAAACATCATTGTATAAATGGTTAGCAAATAATAAAATAACCTGGTGCGATTTTTGCAGTTGCCATACTTTTAGGTTCTTGCTAATACAGGACGTCCATGTGTCACTGGAATTTACTGAATGATTCAATTGCATGATGCATTTGCTAGTTTGCAATTGTTTTTTTCGCTTGAGTTGAATCTTTCTGTGTTTTCCAGGTCGCAGAAGAAAGCGATAAACTTGCTGAGGTCACGGCAGAGCTCAACAAGTTGACACAAAAAGTAAGCAAGAGTGTTGAATTGGAGAAGAAGGTGCAGGACCTTGAGCAGAAGCTGCAAGTAGCTTATTCCAAGTCTGAGGTACAGGCAAGCAGAGCACTTGGCTCTGGAATCTCTTTGGTTACCCCTGGTCCGTTGTTAACAGCAACTAATCGCATAATCTCCTTGCAGGTAATGGATGCTGTTGAGTCGAGATCCCGTGAATTCAGCCTGAATTCATCAACAAGTTCAGTCAAACAGCAAGACAGAAGTCAGGCTGCTGACAAGGCCTCGCCGAACCCAACCCTACAGGAAGTACAAGAACCATCTGGCATCATGGCTTTCAAGTTCATCCTGGGAGTTGCCCTGCTGTCCATACTCATTGGCGTGTTTCTTGGGAAGCGATACTAGCGTTCAGTTAGTGGAAGTCTGTTGATGCCCATCAGCTCATGGAAAATCCCATTGTTAATATTGCTCTCAGCGAAGCTCGGTTGTTTAGTTATAGCTGAAGGGGCTTAACCAGCAGACGTTTGAAAGGATTGGTGGCCCGTTGGTGGTAATGGTTTGACGACTTTCTGGGAGAAGTCGGAGAATCTTGGAAGCCTTTTTGTTCTCTTATTGTTGATTTTTTTGCCTTAATTTTCTTCTCTTTTTTTTTTTTTTTTGGGGGGTAAGGGGGCAAGGAATTTGATTTTTGTTCATTCCTACCCTGTGCATGCAAAAGGCCAACTGCATGCAACTGGTTTTGCCGACAGCAAGTTTCCATGTACATTTCTTCTCTGTAAAAATCAGAAGTCCAGGGACGCAAAAACATGAAACCTTTGCTACTTATATATACCCGTATGGAGAGTGCAAGTTTTGTTACCTTGTACAGATTCAACCAATCCAGTGTTTTTGATGTACACCTGAATTGCTGGAACTAGAAATGCCATATCATATCAGATGGTTTAAAGGACGTGTACAGATGCAGACTCGTTGGATTCAGATTCTCTAATTTTGCAGCGAGTATTTGTTGTTTGCAAACTGCAATGCCTACCAAGGTGCTGCACTGTCCCACTGTATGCATAGATTTGGTTCCTCCTAGCCCGTTAACCTGAACCGACGAGCTAGTTACCGAATTAAACATAAAGAGTAAACATGAACTGCATATATGCAATTTAAATGAGATTATATATGCAGTACAGTAGCAATCTTGTTGGAAAAATTTAGGGAGAATTGCGCTGCAGGTAGCTGATTCTTCAGTTATCAGCAGGCCATATTCTGCAGATGAAACCATTTGTTTATTTACACATTCTAAATCCGTGAAAGCAAATGAGGGTACAGATTCTTGGTCCCTTCGTTATAACGTCCATCTAAGAAGTGACAGGTTATATAAAAAAAGAGAAATGAATAGTACTTCCAATCATACAAAACTTCATTCGTAATGGCATTTGAATGCAGAAAATTTACAAGAACAGGGTCTAGTTGATTCCTCACAGATTGGTGCTGTGCGCGATGCGCTTGCCGTGTCGCGGCGCTGGAGTGACGGAGTGCCGAGGGAACACCGAGGTTGGCAGGCCCGCTGGCCAGGCAAGTCCGAGAACCGGTAGCGCCACCGCCTAGCGCCTGCAGCCGCGTGGGAGAAAGCCGGCGTGTGCCTCCACTCCACACGCCGCCGCCGCCGCAGCCGCCCCTAGTCTCCCCCCACCCCACGAAGATCACCAGCCGGAAGCCCTTGGCGAGCACGGATTGCAGGCCGCCGTGTGCCGCTGACGGCGGCGCCGACTGGCAGCCCTGCGCAGCCGCACTCCTACTTTGTGCTAACGGCATACTACTTGTGCTGTTTTTTTTTTTTCTTCTAAAATATAAAATGCGAGAATTAAAAGAAAGACGGAAAAAGTCTACATTCCCTCCCCAACTATCCACAGTAGTTCATTTTTCCTCCCTCAACTCCAAAACCGACAAATTTCCCTCAACTTTTTCAAACCATGCATTTTTCCTCCCTCGAAGCGGTTTTGAGGGGCGGTTTTGCTACTGATAACCCGGGTTTGGTACAGTAATCATGGTTTGCTACCAAACCTGCGGTTACTGTAAGCAAACCATGGTTACCGTACCATGGTTACTGGTAGCAAACCATGGTTACTGTAGCAAACCATGGTTATCAGAAGAAACCATGGTTATCAGAAGCAAACCCGCGGTTATATCTTTGTGGCAAACCGCCCTCAAAACCGCCGAGGGAGGAAAAATGCATGGTTTGAAAAGTTGAGGAGACGATTTGTCCGGTTTTAGAGTTGAGGGTGGAAAAAGTGAACTTACGTGATAGTTAGGGAGGGAATGTGGACTTTTTCCGAGAAAGAAACCCCTGGGCCTACTTCTTTCTCCTCTTTTTGTCATTTTCTATCGCCGCTCTGGGCCGTAAGTGGCAGGGCCGGCCCAATAATGCACGCCCGGTTCGCGGAGCACACCTGTCAAGGCCACCCCAAAGGCCCAGACACTGTCGTTTCAGTGCTTTGACGCGGACTGAACTTCTGGTACCCTAAAAAAAAAAAAACTTGTGAACTTCTGGTAATCAAGAAATGTCACCATATTTCCTAAAAAAAATTGTCACCGGATATATTTTTTTATTCATCTTTTAAAAAAAAATGAAAGTCTCGTTTTCTATTAAATAAATCAGTCTTGATTAAATTTAAAAGACATTTTAAAATTTATATCTTCAAATACATCTACTAAAAAAATATATATATACTTTTACTATTAATCTGGTGATATTTGTCATGTGTAATAAATATTAGTATTTTGTAAATGTTTAAATTATGATTGTTTTGACTTCTTAAAAGTGATATTTCTATATTTTTGGTATGGAAAGAGTATGACGTAAAAAAACAATTATATTCTCTAAGAGATATTAGAGCAGTGTGGTCGTAAATTGTTTATCAATTAGCAAACGTAATGATGCTTAGAGTATCTCCAATAGTTCTAAAAAATATTAATCGGTAAATCAACAAGTTTTTCAAGTAATATAGCATTTTATAAACTGTTGGAAATTACGTACTCGAAGTAATTATAATGATATAGCTTGTATAAACTAGTATTTGTGGCCGGAGGAAATATACTGGAGATGCTAAGCAAATTTGGATATCTAGCTATCTCACGTGGCGACACTGACACGCACTTGCATTTCATGTCTGATGAAAAGATTGTTCTCATGTCTGATGAAAAGGCTTTTCGTTCCAGAAGCTTAGCGGTCGATCATGTGATGATTAATACGTGTCGTAATTAGCGGCCATCCCATCATTTAGCTTTCTTCCTAGATCTGGCAAGCATGTCGGGGTTGGGTGATTAACCCGCTGCTCTTACTCTTTTGCAGCATGCTTTGCTGTCACGTCCGAGCGATGCATGGTACAGTACGTCTTTGAATTGCATGCATGCGCTGCAGCCTGCCTCTGGCTCATCCTTGACCACTTTTAATTGCACTGATCGATGAAACGAATGAGAAAGGACACGGATCGAGTATGAAATATTATATATCCCATGGTGATTAGAATCTATATTAGCTCTTGTAATTTGTTCAATGTTCAATCTAAACTGGGGGAATTTGTAGACTTATTAGGGACAACTTTCCACTAGACGATGATTGTGTGAGCACATAATTAATTTGGGCTTTCCTACTAGTACCCCCACACGTGTGGGTCTTTCGTTCCTGACGGGAGAAAAAGGGTAGCAGTAAAAGTGAGCCGGACTGGTGGAGAGAAAAGCGGGTAAAAAAGGAGAGACGAGATTGGACTGGATGCCATCCTTGAGAGCCTGCCCTGGCCCTGGCTAGTCGTAGTAGACGATGCTGCGGCTGCTTGGCTGGGATGGGCAACAAAACGGCATGGCCGGCCGGGAACCCGGACACCGATTCGTGGATCGGGCCGCGTTGCGCAGCAGCCACAGCAGACAGCACAATCTTCCCCATCTATCCGATTCCCGATGCGTGCGTGCGTGCGTGCGTGCATTCAGCGATCCTGTAGTACGTTCTTTACAATCACCGTGTCCGCGTTAAGCACCACGCATGCTCCTTTACAATCACAGTTAGTTTTGTACCTTACTGATCCTATTACAATTCTATTCAACAGTTGAATCAATAATTCGGTCCCCGAAAAGGCTTGTGAGTTCTGGTTTTATGGATGATGAAAACCTTGCATTGCACATTACTACCTCTGTCCCCAAAAATTGACCAATCAATTATTTCCATGAAGTATGCTTACAATTCTAGAATAATAACGCTAAATCAAACCGCCTTAAGTTTGAGTCAATCTATATAAAGAGAAAATAATACCTGTCATACTAAAAAAAGAATCATTATATTTTTTATGAAGTATGCATGCTTTTGGTAATATAGCTATTTGTTGGGGGTATTAAATGTTGATAGTACATACTCTTCCGTCCCAAATTATATTTACTTCTAGACTTGTCCTAATGGCATTCTTAATCGAGGTTTCATCAAACTCCCATGTGTTTGAAATAGCATAGAAAAGTTTAGATCCCTCAAGTGAAACTTTTCCATCTCCCACTTTATCCAATATTGGTGTCATAAACATTGTTATTGTTTGTATAAAATCAGTCAAAGTTAAGTTAGTTTAAATATGATTAATCATAGGATTGTATTCTTTGTTGGGACCAAATGTAGTAGCTTCATGCCTTCATATTCCCTCCATTCTAAAAAGAAAAGAAGAACACAACTCTAGCTTATAAGTTTGTGTGGTCTCTTAAAAAAAAAAAAGAGTGATATACCCGTATACAGTATTAATTTCTCACCATCGCCAATCTCTTCACCAAAACTCTATTAAGTGTACTTATTTTTGTCAGGGGAGAGTATATGGAATAAAAAGGAGTATGTTGGTTAATGTTGGGTGCTAATCTCTTCTTGATAGGTACTCTCAAAAAAAAATCTCTTCTTGATAGGTGACAATCGTATTTTTTTCCCCGGAGATAGGAGGGAGAATATATAATGTACTTATTTAGTTGGCATTTTCCTCCATATAATAAACCTTAGTGAAAATAAGAACCCGACAATTTTTCTTTGAGCAAATTAGAACCCTGTTTAGTACTAACAACAAAGTTACTGTACGATGACAAGTGTGGCTCTGTTAAATTTGATTTGGTGATACTACCGATTTTGGGTGATTAAATAAGTATTACGTGAGAGAGGAGAGGATAAGCTGAAACAAGCCAACACAACAAGCCGAACAGGCTCTGTGTGTCCGTGCGGTATTCCCGAGGCCGGCGCGTTCGGAAGAGGGCCCTGTGGTACTGTTCCTGGATACCAAAAGTACTGGCCCTTTCCTCTGCTGCTGTCCGGATGAGAAAAAGAGTGGCCTCTGGGTTTCAGAGCCAGAGGTTGGCCGATCGATCAGAGCTCAGCTGGGTGGCCAATAGCAGGCGACGTGGCACTGTTGAGGATGCTCTCCTACGTGGCGCCTGGGCAATCAACAACACCGCCCACCGGCCCACGCACGCCATGGCTGGTGGGCTGCCAAATGCCAACGCCATGATGGCCGGCCGGTCAGTGCGGTCAAAGGTGTCTGAGCCCAACTGTGGCAATGGCAAAGCGAGCACGAGAGCCCCGCTGGGCGCTGGCCGTGGCCGTGGCCGTGGTCTCCCCAGCCCAGTGCCCAGTCTGCAGACTGCACTGCACCGCAGTGCCGCGCCTGAAAGGCTGATCAAACCCTATCGTCGTCCCGTCGTCCTCGATCTGATCTGCTGCCGGCCGCTGGCTGCTGATCTCGCCGTGGCAGTTAGGGGTGGTGCAAAGCAATGCACACGCGGACGGCGCGGCGCGGGCCAAAGCTCCTCTGCTCCGGCCGGCCCCCTGCGGCTCACCCCGCCGGCCCCTACGCCGCGCGCGGCCCGCCGGCTGTTTGCACTGGGACAAATGGACATGCATGGTCCCGGTTCCTAGCTACAGTACTATCCGATCACTCTTTTTCTGCATCTGTCGTATGCTCCTGTCCTAGCCTAGCCTCAACCCCCTCCGATCCCTAAGTAGGAGTACAGTAATGAAGAATTCGAGCTAGGAACGGCAATGGCCTCCGGCCCGCTGGGGTAACTACGGCCGGCCCGGTACGTGCGTGCGTGCTGCGTGGAGCTACTGCGGCCACACGGCTAGCCTGGGCAATGGCTGGCTCCAAGCGTCGCCGCCCGGCGCGGGTGTGGGAAGTGGGGACTGGGAAGGGAGGCCGGAGGATCGAGGCCCCCACGGTGGCTGCGTGCAGGCCGGCACCGTGGTCGCGGCGGTGGGTGGGCCGGCTACAGGAGAAGGCCGTTGATTTCCCGCTCCGGCGAACACGAAATCAATGATAGGGGGGTACCAGCCTACTCTACCAGTATCAGCAGCCTTTAATTTCACCGGATACCATAGCAAGCAGAGATGCAGCGTCGAAAGCCTGAGCGCCATACCGTGCAATGCAATTGCGTTGCAGCATCGCAGAGTTTGCGTTGTGGTGGTGGTTGTCACTAAAGTTTTTTTTTTTTTTTTAATAACTGGTTGTCACTAAACTTGGAATCCTGATAAAAAGAATGGATTATGGAAAACATTGTGAGCATTTATATATCGTATGTGTCCCATAAAAATTGTCATTCTCATCCCCGAAAAATTAGAGGTTTTCAACTTTAACCAACTTAGAAATATTAGTGTATTAAATAGATTATTGAAGATTATTTTTATAATAACTTTGTTTGGAGACACAATTGTAGCTAATAGTTTTTGTCAGACCTAGTCAAACTTAAAGTTTGATCAATAAGAAAGGGGTATTCGTTATAAAATATATTTAATGCTTTTATAGGTGGTATAGTACAAATTATGTAACAAAATATTAATTATCAACCTTGTATATCCGGTCAAGTACTCCCTCAGTGTACAAAAGAATGCAGTTATATGATGCGTGCCAATCAAGTTTTGTCAAGATCGACCAAGTTTACAATAAAAGTTATTAGCTTTTGCCTCAATGTTAGTACTAAATCCGTTTCAAATTGTAGTTCGTTTGACCTTTTCAAAACCAAGTTTGACCACTCGTCTTATTCAAAAATTTTGTTCAAAATATCACAATTTTTGTTGTGGCATGCTTTTATTAACCAAAGGTCCTTAAGAAAGACTTAAATTTGACTATGTTTGCACAATTTTTTTTTTTTGAATAAGAGAGTGGTCAAACTTAAGGTTGAAAAAGTCAAACGAATTATAATTTGGAACTGAGGGAGTACTTGTTTGTATCAGTCAACCTAATTAAATTTAGGTTTGTTTGACTTGTAGATTTTATATTGTTTTTAATAACACATGGGAGGGAGTAGTAGTACCGTGGTCCATGGGCGATCTAAGGCGAGTAGGGTGGTACAGAGTACTACTCCCATCCATCAACCAATGCACAACAGTGCCGCTGCCATTTTGGGCGAGGCAGAGAGGACTCAGCGCGGCAGAGGAAGATATTAAATCGCACTAATGCTGAGCCTAATCGCGCCATCATCAGATCAGCTGGGGGCCTTCCTCTACAGCTCCAGCTCCATCAGCACGGACCACCGTCGTTGCCGCCGATGTCCTCCTCCTCCGTCTCGCTCTCGCGGAACCAGATATTTTATCGCGAGCATCAACAAACTTATCTGAAACCAGTAGCCCGCCCTTTCTCCCCTCTTATCCGATCCAGTTGCCCCCCATCCGGTCCGGCATCTCCCTTTCTCCAATCTCCATCGATGGCGACTGCAAAAAAAAACCCCGGCGCACGTACAGTACGTTTCATTCCACGGGACGAACGGATAATCCGGCCAGTGAGCCAACAACAACAACAAGCAGCAACGGCCTCATTACCGAGAGAGATATTGCAGGCTCCTGCTTCCTGTGGATGATGATGCCAGAAACCTTTTACCCTGCCTCATTACGTTTCCACGACGAACGGATCCTTCGTGTTTTCCTCTCATGCATGCATCTCTCCCAAAAGAGGTGCTACGTACTCGTAGTAGTGATGATGAGCTCAGGAATTAAGAATTGGAGACCGACCGACCGTTGCCCATGCATCTTCTTGTGGATCGATGATGCCAGCAACCAGCAGCCGGGGCCGTTCATGTGCTACAACACTGCTACCTGCTTCTTCGTGGATGTAGCTGCACACTGCAGCCAGAAAGCGAGAGGAGCGACGACGCTTTCTAGCAAGGACCGGACCCCGACCCGGACCGGATCGAGATGGATGGAGACACCGTTTGCAAGCACCATTATATGCTCCTACTGCTGCCTTATCATCCTTTGTGGTGGTTTTCCCTGTGCTGGCCTTTTTCACCTTTCTTTAGGGGCACACCGCACACAGATAGATTAATTTCTCATCACCATCATGGTGACCAGGAACTGAACGATGGGTTCCAATACGTTCCTAACTCGTACGGAACCTATACGGACTATCTTCTACAGCAAACACCACAACGCGTCATGTTATCACCAACGTGGGTAGGGGGCAAGATTGGCTGACCACTTGAAGGTATTATTATATTTATTTTTGGAATGGATGGAGTAATTGTCTTGAATTTATCGACACGGCTTATCAGTCATGGTAATGAAACTTATCGATCCACAAAAATCACCCGGCCGAATAGAGCCTAAGTGACATGATCATTGACAATGCACTAAACCTTCTCGTACCTATACGAGTCGAGTGGCACATTACACGTGTCTACACACATCAAATAGTTTGTTTTCCATATTATGAATTCAAATACATGATCACTAAATAAATCTCTAAGATGCAAGTTGTTCGACCAACCATGCAACAAAGTTGAACTTCGCTACAACACTTTCGAGCATGCATGCTCAAAGATCTCAAATCATCTTCTGGTCTAAATTGTCAACATAGTTCATAAAACTCAAGCCTTAGTACTCGTAGCCTCGTTCATTTTACTATTTATAGTTCTAATGTGCTACTCCAACTCAAGTCCATAAGCATATGCAACATGATATACACAACATTAAGGTTGTGTGTTCAGGGCTTGTTTAGATCACACACTAGCAGATAGATCATCGGTGCAACATGTTTTTATCCTCTTGGTAACCAAAACTGAACGCCTAAGAACGCTCTTTGTCCGGACAACGTTGCATGGGCAATGAACCAAACAACTCCATAACATGTGAACATCACAATTCGCAAATGTCACACCCTCGGATGATGATATCTCGCTAGTATCAAATAGTAAGCTTGTACTCCCTTTGTCTAAAAAAAAAAAAAAAAAAATGCAATTCCCACTTACAAACAGTCAAACTTTGACCAAATTATTTCTATACAAAAGTACTAACATTCTTGATACAAAATAAATACCATTAAATTAGTAATGGGATATATTTTTATAATAAAATTATTTGAGATATAGATGCTAATATTATTCATTTGTAACTTTGGTCAAACTTACCTAATTTGATCGGTAGCGGATCCCATAATTGCATGTTTTATGGACCCCTCCGTATAGGAAAAAAAAAAAAGACAGTATTGAACAAGGTTTAAGTAAAATAATGGGAATATAAACCTTGAATAACTTTTAAGTCATTGAGACGAGAAAATGTGAAAAAATCATATCAATAAATTTATCTTAAAAATTATTTTTATAAAAATATACATATATTATATATAACTTTTCAATAAATATTTTTATAGAAAAAAGTCAAAATTTAGACTCTATCGTTGTCCTAAAACCACTTCTTTGTCCCATAATACGGAGAGAGTAATTTCAGTAGGATTAAAACAAATGAGATAACCAACTTTTTTAGCTGATCTTCAGTTATTGGTTGATATATACAACAGTACTTTGGAATTGGAATTATTAAGCCATCATCAGTCTAGAAAATTTCGATTTATGGCCACTCCCACAAACCCTAGCCCGCCCCGGATGAGAGGACGCCGGAGGGCCACGTGCCGGCGTCTCCCCGGCGGTCGATCCGGTCCGTCCGTCTCTCCGGGGGACAAGGACGACTATGCAGCCACACCTCATGGCGATCGACGCATCACACGGGCGCAACAGTCGTCTCATCTCTGACCTCACCATGATCACCTAGCTAGCCGAGCCGAGCTCCCCTCCTCCCTCCATCTCCCCGCTGCCCCCCGCACCCAGCACCCCCTCCCTCTTTCCTCCGGCTTTCTTCACTCTCGCTGTCGCTGCTCCCTGGTCTGGTCCTGTGCGTGCACAGCGGCAGCGAGCAGTAAAGGGGCCGCTGGACCGAGGAGGGCGGGCTCTGCTTGCAGCGCTCTGCAAAGCTGGCGGCTTTTGCACACCGCGCGTCGCCTTAAACAGTGGAGATTCCCATCCCCATTTTCCCAATTATGGATAGCCGCGGGTGTCGTCCGGAGGAACACTGCTGAGGCCGCTCGACCGCCCGCCTGCCATTGCTCCTCCCGCCGAGGTAAGAAAACAGAGCGCCTCCTGGAAATGGAATTCCTCCTCCTGTTCGTCCCCACCTCAAATCCTACTGAGAGACCGGATCTCTTGGCTGTGGTTGTGGAATGGAGGATAGGCGGGATCTTGCCAATCTTGGCGGCGCCTTCCTTTTTCTCTCGTTATGCTCTTTTTGGTTGAACCAAGACTGCATTCGTGAGCCCCCGCTTAGCTTTCGTCCTCGTTCTACCTGTGGTTCGTTCATCTGTTCAAGGCCAGGCCTCTTTTTTTTTTTTTACCCCTTTTCATACCCAAACAGTGGGCAAGGTTTCTTGATGCTGCTTGGTATGTACTGTATGGCAGAGTAGAGCTACAGGCTACAGCCAAGAGGGATGTATCTTCTTTCGCCTTTTCTCATAGCCCCCTTTGCCCTTTTGAGTTCGATCGTAGTAGCATCGGCTGTTTGCTCGTTTTGTTTCTGTTTTTACTGTAGTAGATAGAAAAAGCGTGAGGGTTGCTGGTAATCTGCTTTGGGTGCCGAATGCGATGGAAAGCGAGGTCCCCTCCTTGTGGAGACAATCTTGGAGGCGTGGTCGATAGCTTGCCATTTCTTGCCTTGAAGCATTCTTTCAGGTTTGGCGTTTGGGGCAAATTCCATGGGACGAGCATTGCTCGTCGCCGCACCGCACTCCAGACTTAGCTACAACAATAAATAAATACAGCAAGTGGTTGATTTTTGGCTACTCCATACCAATTCCTGGTGGTGCTATTTGGGACTTTTGTTCCTGCTTTTCTCTCTCAAGAAAGTACGTGATGCCCCTGCCCAACTTCATTTTCACTGCCGGCTACCAAAATTGTGTAGGCCCTACCTTATTCCCCTCCCAAATGAGACTATCATTGGAAGTAGTTGTCGTGTGGATTTATGCCCAATCCTGTGATTAAAGGGGGGAATTTGTGCCGGTCCTTAACCTTCATGGCCCTGATTTCATACTGTCAAGTCACCATTTTCTTTAGACTGCAAGGGAGGGAGGAGACCTGACCTGAGCCATGCCTTTTGTGGATTCCTCTTATCTGTTTTATTTCAATATCAGAATATCACACGCCACATCCAAATGGATTTATTTATTCTTCGTACAGCTCATTGGTGGCGTATGCATACCTATTCTGTAACCTTTCAAGACTAAAATCAGGATGCTTTGTTTGCGTGGCTCCCCTTGCAATCTTGCAGAATCTATTCCTGTGTGAGGAATATCAGGCTGCTCCACAACTAGCTGTTTATTCACATATTCGATATTTTCAACAAAGTTGCCCCATCCATTGAATCTGTATGACTTTGAAGCACACTCACAGGATTGCATGCTTTCTGAGTCTTTCCTGAGATTTCACGCCTTACAGCTTGGTTATTAGTCCTGAGTATCATGTTCTCTGATTTCCTGCTTCTCATTTTTAGGGTCACAGCTTATCCTACATATTGTAGCTCGGCAACCTGTTCGGCAAAATGAGGCCTTCAGATGACAGGGCGCAGCTTTCAGGGGTTGCACAATCAGATGAATCTGATGTGGAGGGGCATTGCTACCATCAACAGTCATTCCCTTGTTCTCCATCAATGCAACCTATTGCTTCTGGGTGCACACACACAGAGAACAGCGCAGCATACTTCTTATGGCCGACATCAAACCTACAGCATTGTGCAGCCGAGGGGCGTGCAAACTATTTTGCCAACCTTTCAAAAGGACTTCTCCCGAAGGCTGGCAAGTTGCCCAAGGGCCAGCAAGCAAAGAGCTTGCTTGACTTGATGACTATAAGAGCTTTCCATAGCAAGATATTGCGTTGCTTCAGCCTTGGAACGGCGGTGGGCTTCCGCATTAGGAAAGGGTTCTGACAGATATCCCTGCAATTCTTTTGCTTAGTTTTCGCAAAGTTAACAAGAAGTGGCTTAATCCGAACAATGCCTTCCTGAAATTGTTCAGGTAGGGAAACTTCAATTCATATGTATTTTAGATGATTAGATTAGTCATGCTCCCAAGTCCCAAACAATGCTAGCCAAGTTTTGTACTTTGAAATTCTTTTTGTCATGGTCTGAATAGCTATCACTTAGTCGGATAATTGACAGGGTCCAGGAGGTATTTGGTGTGATGTTGATGTTGTTGAGTTTTTCGTACTACGGTGCACCAGCTCAAACTCCAAAAAACGTTAATGTTCACCGAGCTTGTTGATAAGTTGTGTGGCAGTGATGAATGTATTGGCTCCGGCTCTCAGGTACACTTTTGTTCTTTTCTGCATTGATTGATTTTCAAAATATGTGTCATGTGGATTAAGCCTAGAATGCTACCATGTGGACTCGTGCAGCAGTACACAATGACTTTATTGGAAAAACCATGTACTCCCTCCGTATTGGTAAAAGAAGTCCTTTGGGGACAGTTTACACGGTCCCCAAAAAACACAACTTTGACCTCTTGTTATTCTAAAAATATTTATGAAAATGTGATATATGTATACTTTTATAAATGTATGTTTTAAGACAAATCTATTCATATAAGTTTGACATTTACAAACTAAACAACTTAAAAGTTATTGATGATTTAAATTCCCAATGTTTGACCCAAACCTTGTCTAAAAGGACTTCCTTTACCAATACGGAGGGAGTACTACCGAGTTGTACTACTGGTGTGTAAGGGAACCGTTCAATTTTGTTAAGATTCAAGATTTACTAGTACAAAGGGAAAAGTAATTGCACGGCATGCATAAGATTATGCTACAGACTGAGAGTTACTTTTTCAGTTATTCCTTCTTACCATGTCAGGTGCCTGGCTAAAGGATCTACTTTAAATCCTGCAAATGTTCGGTTCATCCAACTGGATGTTCTGAACTTTTTATAAGCTATTAGAACTAGTTTGCAACTGAATGTTTGTTCTCTGGAGCCCAACACAAATTTGCTTCAAACAGTTGGGCTTTTAGGTGTTGAAGATGTAGACTTTGCTTCCATTGTCTAAGTTACCTAGTCATTGGTTCTCTTCAAAAATTGAAAAATACAAATTTTTATGTTACATTAGGTCTTGGAAAAATAGACTTGAATTACTTAAAAGCAACTGGTAAGGCTTCTCGGAATGATGCAATGTCAAGAAGGCATGCTTTTTTGAAAACTTTCTCCTTACACATCTTTTTTCACTCTTCCAGGTTGCAAGTCAGGACACTTTTTTGGAACTTTGGGCGCCATTGTAAAAACGGCGAACAGGAAACAAGCAGATAGGTTTCCTCACCAACCCGACATGTTGCGGTTGACTTGGACTACCCAAACCAGAAGATGTATCACCCATTGGCACCCAACCTTGGGCCTGGTGTTTATCTTGGAGCTGTCGAAAGGGCAACATCTTTCATCACGGATGATGTTTGGTATGGAATCTATGCTGGAACAAACCCAGGTAGAGCAGTTATAAGTTATGTGGTTAATATAGGAGATTAGTATTACTTTCAGCTTTAATTGCTCAGTTAGTTTTCTGTATATTTAAATTTTCATGAGATGACATTATTGCTTGATCTTTTCATATCAAGCAAGGTTTGACATTTTTTTTATTCCATATTAACTTTTTCAATCAAAATAGCATCAACTTGCTCTTCAGTTTACCACTTGCAAATAAAGAGATGCCATTTTTTTTTTTTTTGAGAAACTAAAATATAGTTATGAATTTTCTCTGAATAAATAAAGACTCCCTCTGGTCATAGAAACATGTCCTTTAGGAGAAGATCTGGTGAAACCTGAAAACTACAAACATCAGTAACAAATTTATTTAGTTTACAAATATGTTACCTATATGTTTAGATTTTTATTTGAAAAAGCTTGCAAAATCTCATGATTTGAAGAATTTTTATAATATATTATAGAACAAATTAGTCACGAAGATAAACATTGAAACCTTGCAAAGACAAATGTGTCAACTATTTTTTCACCAGAGGGAGTAATCCTTACTTTTTGATCACTCTAAGTAGTCTCTAACCATGCAGTACAATTACCTTTTTATTTTTCTGCTGCTGATTCCAAATGATGTACACAATGTTGTAACTCCCAAACATTCCCAAACATACATGCTATGTTCTAATGAACCTGCAGAGCCATGTTCTAATTCCCAAACATACATGCTATGTTCTAATGAACCTGCAGAGACATTTTTTGTAGCGGACGGGGCATTCATCCCATTTGCTCATGACTTTGACATCTCCACAGTCACAACCACAGTTAGGGGTGTTGGTGACATTGGGGGCGTTAAGGTTATAGATCTTCAGAGTCCACTTAATAGCCTCATAGGGAGGCAAGTATGCAAATCGGCAGAAGTTCTGGTCACACAACGGGAACTGTGATGGCTTATGCCCTTGAGTACAATGATGAGAAAGGAATAAGCTTCTTCACAGACCTCCTTGTTGTCGGTGAGAACCGCCAAACATTTGATCTAGAAGGTGATAGTGGAAGCCTTATTATCCTGACTGGCCAGGACAGCGAGAAGCCGCGCCCCATCGGGATAATATGGGGGTGGCACAGCAAACCGTGGGAGGCTAAAGCTTAAGTGTGACCATGGCCCTGAAAATTGGACCACTGGAGTTGATCTTGGCGCCTTCTAGATCGTCTTGAACTCGATCTTATCATAACCAGTGAAGCACTCAAAGGTTTGTGGCATATTCCTTGTTTTCAGTCATCCTTTCTCAGATATCAGAAAACCCGATGTGATGTCCAGAATTATTATGATTATTACAAAATCGAATCTGTATGCTTCTGTTGTTTTTGTTCCACGAGAGATAACTGACAGAATTTATCCTCAATAAAGATGCCGTGCAGCAGCAAAGGCTTGTATTGGCGGCTGCAGCAAACTCTGCTGTTGGGGAGTCATCCACAGCAGCCGTCCGCGCCCCAGAAGAAAAGGTGGAGGAGATGTTTGAGCCCTTGGGGATCAAAATTGAGCAGCTGCCTCGGCATGACGCTTCGGCCTCTGGGACTGAAGGGGAGGAGGCAGCTGTGATCAATGTGGAAGAGCGCCAGTTCATCTCAAACTTCGCCGGCATGTCCCTGTCTGCGCGACGACCAGGATGCTCCAAGGCAAATTGCCAACCTGAACAACCCGTCAGAGGAAGAGCTCGCCATGTCGCTGCACCTAGGCGACCGGGAGCCCAAGCGGCTTCGCACAGACACAGAAACCGAACTCGACCTGGAGAAGTGAAGCGCTCATTTCAGCGTCTCTACATTGAGGAGGCATGAGTAGTCTGAACTCCGAAGAAGGTCGCCTGCGGTTCAGCAGACTGACTGAACCTGCAGGCTGCAGTAGTAGCTTAAACCAGCAGCTTCCTGGCACAAGCATTATCATTATCATGTACTATGGTGCAACTTGATTCAGCACTTGTAGGATGTATGTTAGGCGGTGTCTCCTGCAGTTTTGCTGTACTCATGAGACTTGATATGCACAATGCTGAATCCCCTATCATAAAACAATGCAGGGATTGATCACGTTTCCTTTACTACATTATGTTTTCACTTTCTGAAGTATTCTTAGAATGCTGTTTTTACTGCCAAAAAGCACTTTCTCGATGAGTCAAATAATTTCGAATTTAATCTATATAAAATTCTAAACATTTAGGGTAACAAATAAAGTATCATTAGATTAATTACAAATTATTGTTCATAGTAAATCTATTTTAAGACATAAATATCTTGATGAAGCTTAAAAAATTCTGATGACTCTAAAGCCTAGAATCACATTGTTTCGAACTAGTTTCGGCTTATTCTTTCTCCCAAAACGCTATTGAATCGCCTAGCTTATCGATCAGCGGAATAGACTAGAGTACGGGTATTGTCAACCTTTGATCAGACGTTGAACGTGATGGTACGGAGCCAACGGTCCAGATCTAATCACTGGATCCTCCGTGGAGGCCTCATCAACTAGTAGTGGTAGGATAGGAGTACTCCTCCGATTTCGATCGATATTTCGGTCTTTTTTTGACTCATATAAACGTGTTTGACCTCGCCTTATTCAACTTTTTTAATAAATATTACCACTTTTGTTATGACTTATTACATCACTAAAGATATTGAATGACGTTTTGTTTGTTTTATAATTTACATAAAAAATTTGAATAAAACGAAGCCTTCACGTTTATATGAGTCAAAAGAATTGCAAAGTATTTGCGAACGGAGGGAGTATTTTATTTCTCTCTCTCAGAAGCAACGTTGACTGACATGTTGGTCCAACACGCAGGGGCTCGTCGCCACGTAACCTCATCAACGTACTAAATTAGGACTTACGATCACACCCCACCACCCCGCAGTCTGTTTCACGGACGGCTGGGCCCCGCGTCATGCGGGGGTACCCATGTCAGTGAGGGAGTCACAGTGTGGGTGTGCTGTTTCCGCGGAGAAATTTCAAGATTTGGGGATTTGATTCACGCGCTCTCAAGATTTGGGGACCCATTCGCGTGCCTTTTAACAAATGGGACTGGGCACGCGAATTTCTTCAAGATTTGGGATTTCAACCATTTTATATCATTTTCATTTTTTCTTTAATCTTTGCACCACTCTCAGCCAACTGAAAGACCAAATTGCCCTCGTTACAGCCTCTCTCTCCTTGTCACTTACGTGTAGGACCCACTTGTCATCTTCTTCTTCCTCCCCATCTCATTTTCCCTTGCTGAAACACATCTGCCCACGTCCATGGCGAGCAACAGCAGCACGCGCCTTGGGAGGTGGCGAGCAGCACCAGCACGCGGCCTTGAGCTCGTGGCCCCGTCAGTGGTGAGCTGCTGCAGCTTGAGAGCGCAGGATGGGGTCCTCGGGAAGGATAGTCGGGGAAGGGAGGGGTGGGGAGGGAGGGGCAAGGGCGGCGGAGGAGCGGAGGCCGCTCGCTGGCGGAGGGCGGAGGCCGCTCGCTGGCGGCGGAACTCCGGCGTCGAGGCCGGCGAACCGGCTGCCGAACGTGGAGAGGCGGCGCGGCTGTTCCTCCTGTCGCTGTGCCCGTGCGCGAGAACGTCCGTGTTTCTGTCGTGAGGAAAAGACCGAGCAGAGGATGTAGTTTTAGGCCAGGGGCAAGTTTGTCCTTTTAGGTCTGTTAGAGAGGTGAAATAATTAAATAAAAACAGAAAAGGAGTCAAAATATCAAAAATCCCAAATCTTGAAGAAATTCGCGTGCCCAGTCCTATTTTGAAAGGCTTACGGGTGAGTCCCAAATCTTGAGAGGCACGTGAATTGAGTCCCAAATCTTGAAATTTCTCGTTTCCGCGTGGCCTTCGGTTGCTTCGCGTACGGGACCGGCCCTCCGGTTCGGCGTTAGAGTACGGACGGGAAAGCGAAACCCTCACGGCGCCGACCACCTCCCAATTCAAGAAGCGAATAAACGCCACTAGATTCCGGCCGGCCACGGTCCCTACTCCAGCGCCGGCGAAGCTACCGGTTTGTCTAGAGAGGCTCCGTTGGTGACTTGGTGTTCATCTTGTAAGAGAGGGTGGGGGGTGTCAGAGTCAGAGTTGCCGGCGTTTTATTTTGGTCCGTTTCATCCGGTGAGCTGGAGCTTTCTCGCGAATTACTAGGCGCGGCAGCCGGGCTTGCTATCTCTGGTTCATTTGCCCCATCTTGCGCTCTAATTTTCCCCAAAAGGCGTCGGTGCCTCGCAGCTGGCTGAAATTGCTTGCTCATCTGTTCGGCTGCCGATGCAATTCTCAAGCTGATTTCATTGCAATCTGCTGAAATCCCCGCCATTACTGCACCCTCGAGTCGAGGGTTGCTGAGGGGAGCGCCTTGGGTCCAGTTGCCGCAGGTGGCTCGCTGCTGTTTGGGGTGGGGTTGGATTTGGATAGGGGAAGTCTTGGGAAGGCGCGACCTTTTCCTGTGACCGACCATGACGCTACTGGAGGAGTTGATCCGGGCGATAGAGCTCTGGCTTCGGATTGCAAAGGAGCAGGTGCCCTTGGTCGATCCCAACCTTGACCCAGTGTTACTTGTTCCTGGTATTGCTGGCTCCATCCTTGAAGCTGTCGATGAGGAAGGAAACAAGGAGAGAGTTTGGGTGCGCATCCTTGCTGCTGAACATGAGTTCAGAGACAAGCTCTGGTCCAAATTTGATGCCTCAACTGGTACAAACAATGCTCTTGTTCATGAGTTATTAATTATGGTTTTATATTCAGTTGTCTAGTAGTACTCGAACACATTGACTTGCTTTGCTTCTTTTTTAAATTTTAATACTATTAATGTATTGACTTGCTTATTTTACACGATTTCAACAAAATGGATGAAATTAGAACAATGAACAAAAAGAAAAGACACAGATGTGTGTAATAAAGTGACAATTGCCATAAATAAATAAAAAGAATGGCCGATCCTGTTCGATTCATGGGTTTGTCCCTTGTATTATTAGATTGTTTCATGTTTCCATGTCATATGATACAAAGTTATTCTGATGGAGCAGGTAAAACTGTTTCTGTTAACGAGAAAACGAGAATTACCGTCCCTGAGGACAGATATGGTTTGTATGCCATTGACACATTAGACCCAGACCTGGTAAGACATTCTTCATCTATTTGTGACTGTTTATTGTTGTTTTGTTGTAAGCTAATTATCTAGGACTTCGAAACCATTTGATTATGAATTTGATCCAAGCCCCAATGAAGTGCATAAACTGCAGTGGCTCTGATCGATTTGTTCTATCTTGGTTTTGTAGATCATTGGTGATGACACTGTGTACTACTATCATGACATGATAGTGGAAATGATTAAATGGGGATATCAAGAAGGAAAAACTCTCTTTGGATTTGGTTATGATTTCGTCAAAGCAACAGGTAAATTAAGCACTTTGTTCTTGTTGCACTGATTATTAAGTCACTGTTTTCTGAGTTTATTATGGCCACACTTGTGTGTGTCTTTTATTCTCTGTTGATACACATTATGTTATCTTCTCCTTTGTTGATACCACTCTCTTCTTCAGGCTATCAGAGACACTTGACAGATTTTTCCAAAAAGCTGGAATCAGTGTACACAGCTTCTGGTGGAAAAAAAAAAGATCAATCTCATTACTCATTCAATGGGGGATTACTTGTGAAATGTTTCATCTCTCTGCACAGTGATGTTAGTACTTCATGTATTGTGGATCTTTGGTTGAGATTTGCCATGTTTAACATCCTGACTCCTGCGCAGCTGCACTATCTTCAAGGTTGTAGCTCCTTTTTCTGAATAATGTTTTTTTTCCTTCTATAGGTATTTGAAAAATATGTCAAGAGTTGGATCGCAATTGCTGCACCATTCCAAGGTATCACTTGCTTGAGTACCATTTATGTTAATTAAGGTTGTTCAATATAGAGCATATTTGAAATAGCTGCTGGATAGTAGTATTAATTACTGCAAATCTCACTTGTATATTAAGAGTATTGTAAGAGCTCTACTAAGAAGGTAGTATTTAGTATTGTCTTGATTTTTTTGCCATTGGTTCCTAGAAGTCACATGATTAGGCCCCTTTTGTCATTTAAACATCATTTATTCCATACACCCTCATCTTGCGATTTTTCTTGCTCAACGTGTTACCATAAACATCTCTCCTAGGCTGCTATTTTACTTGACAAAGCAACCTGCTGTAGGTGCCCCTGGGTACATAACTACTAGTCTGCTGAATGGAATGTCTTTCGTCGAAGGATGGGAATCAAGATTCTTTATTTCCAAACGTGTATGCAGCAATTGGTATGCTTTTTATATCCTTGCATTCTTTTCGAAACCAATTAGGCAGGAGAGCTGCTAATTATATTAAAATAATATACCCAGATTGGGTACAACGAAACGAGACCTCAAAAGGTCTAGCAACAACACAACTGAGCTAACCAATGAACCAAAGCAACTAAAACTAACTAGGAACAAAGGCGGGTTGGTTTCCACCCCTTCTGTATGTTCATGTGGACACCATAATTTTTGCCTTTTTAGAAAGAAACCTGAAGAAGTTTTTCTGCTTCAGCTACTTGAGTGCCCATCAATCTATGAGTTGCTGGCAAACCCTAACTTCAAGTGGAAAGACACCCCGCTGCTAAAGATTTGGAGAGAGAATTTGGATAATGATGGCAAGAAAAGTGCCCTGTTAGAGTCGTATGAGCCTGAGGAAGCAATAAAGATGATTGAGAAGGCTCTTTCCAGTAATGAGGTGTGTCATTCGCATTTTGAAATTATTGTGTTACTCAGCTTACCCTAATGCTCATTCTTTCTGACAATTAAATTGCAATGACAGATCATTGCTGATGGCATGCATATTCCGGTGCCCCTTAATTTGGATATATTGAATTGGGCAAAGGAAACTTATGATCTTTTAAGCAGTACAAAGCTTCCAGAATCAGTGAAATTCTACAACATTTATGGGATTGATTATGATACTCCACATACTGTCTGGTACACTCTCACCTGGATAGTTCTGATTTTACTTCTAGTTTTCTGTTGATATTAGGTTGAATTGTTGCTGTTTATAAATGGCTCAATGAACTCAAGCCATGAATCCCCAGATTATAGCATGTTGATGATGTCACGACACTTGTTTGTCACTGTGAATGATAAACATGTGTTTTCATTTATTTATACTCAGGAACTGAAAATGTGGTGAAACCGTAACTTGCAGATAGGGATTTATGTCGTCAAGAGCTATACACACACTAAAGCACAAATATGATGAACACCATCAGTGTAGATGGCTACTTAGACAGGATGTTGACATATTAAGCCTTATAAGTTAACAGTACTAATATATGCTTGTCTTGGCAGCTATGGCAGTGAAAAGCATCCGGTTTCAGATCTTAGTCACCTCTTATATGCTCAGGTTAGTTCTTTTGGTTATTTTTGTGTTTCACTCACGATTTCACTTTTTTGCGATTTCACTTTTTTGCGATTCCTGGTGCGCTTTAACAATGAATCCCAGTTTATAGTGTCTGATTATCTGGGCCCTGCTTTTTTTCTCCCCATCATTTCAGGGAGAATACGTCTATGTTGATGGTGACGGGTCTGTTCCCACAGAATCAGCAAAGGTCTGATATTGTTTTGGCATTTTGCTTTATCATTTGGGGATATGAAGCAAAGATCCGTTGAGAAAAAATCAGGGCATGTTTTTTCCCCGTTTTGCAGGCGGACGGATTTGATGCAGTGGCAAGAGTTGGGGTTGCTGCTGACCACCGGGGAATCGTCTGCAGTCGCCATGTGTTCGAGTCGTCCAGCACTGGCTGCACGCTGGAGAACCTGACCCATTCTATGACCCGCTGAACGACTACGTTATACTCCCAACACTCTACGACATTCAGAAGCATTCTGAGAAACAAGGGGATGTCACATCTGTTACGGAGGACTGGGAGATCATCTCCCAGAGCGACGGCATGACCATGAGGCCAGGTGAGCTTCCGCCTATGGTCATCCCACTGACCACAAGTCGGGAAGGCAAGGATTGTGCACTGGAAGAGGCGCAGGCCACTGTGATAGTTCACCCGGAGGAAAAGGGGCGGCAGCATGTGGAAGTTAGGGCTGTGGGTGTCAGTCATGGTAGCTAAGCTATAGGAACCACGTTGGTTGTCTAGCAGCTAAATCCATGGGTACGCACTGTAAAATTGGATGTACATATGGCTGTGTGAGCTCTCTAGGAAATCTGTGTTTAAATGTTCACGCTGCATGTAAATATTAAGAACCGAAAACACAGGCACTGTCTTTTAAATAAAAAAATGGTAAATGATTTCATTATATTACTTTGAAGGTACATTACATGTGTAGGGCAGAGCTGTCCTCATTGGAGAGTTTGGAGTGTTGTGCACATTACAGTTGTGTACAAGTGCTTCACGGGAGAAAAACAGAAAAACAAGGGCTTGAGAGATTTTGCTTGCCTTGCCTGCTTAGCAAATTGTTGTCTACTTTGTGTGGTGTGTTAGGCGACTCTTGCAGATTCAGTCAGTGGACGTAGTGTTCAATGGCCTGGGTGCTTGAATACAATGGGGAAAGAGGAAAGTCGTGTTTGACTGCAACTCTTCTCGCAAAGAATATTGATTTGCTTATTAAATGTGTTGAAAATTTTGTTGTTTTCCACTTTTTAGCTGGTTCAATAAATATATCTGTTCTATGAAAAGGATACCCTTTTTCGTTGTAATCGTCTCTGCTGGATATGCCGATGCATTTTGTTTTGGGGCATGCAGCATATTCGGCACCTGTCATTTCTTCAGCCTTAAGGGTCAATTGCGTTTGCAAAACAATATGCAGAAAAACGCCGGCTTTGTCGAATAGATTTTGTCGCCTGTTTATTTGTCAGGTTAATCCGGTCTTTCTTTGATTTGGACTCGATGACTTTCTTTGCTTTGGACGTAATGGCAGTCTGGTACGATTACACTTGTTGTACCCAACTGGACGCTGAGAAATCAAAATCCACCAACCACACACACATACCCAGGCCGGCCATGCAGAGTCAGCAAAGGAGACGATGAGGATTAAAGATCATACGGCAATAATAAAGGAACAAACCAAGTACAAATATAAATCTGATCGGAAATGGTTTCAGTGTTCAAGCACACGCGCATGAACACCAGAAAATGATGAAAATCCCTGCTGGCTTAACTAGTGAAGTCCATGCATAATCATAGATTCATTGCACGGGAAAAAAACATATACATGATGGAATTGGAAATGGAAACAAACAAAGATGCATATCATCATGATCGATTCAGAAAAACGGCTCCATGCATTCGCCTGACTGCAGGATGGATGATGGATCTGGATGCGGCGCCATCCCCATCCCTGACGGCAACTCCTCAGAACTCAGAAGCACATGTCGAGCATGCAGCAGCAGCAGAGCGCAGCCAAGCTGCAGATCGGAGGCACAAACAAACACAGGAGAAGAACAGATCAGAATCGATCAGAGACGTTACCAGTCAAGTAATAATAAGTAGGAGCAGGTTACGGAATTCAGAAGCGACGAGATTAGTGAAACGTTTTGCAAGGAAATGAAACGTTGAAGTGGCAGCAGAACGGGTTGATAGATCCTTACCATCCTTTCAAGAAGCCGTCGTTTGCCGCCCTTGGAGTCCTGCTGCTGCTGCGGAGGCGGCGGGGGCGGGTACCCACCGGCGGCCATGGGTGGCGGCGCGCCGTAGGCCGGTGGCGGGTAGCCCTCGCTCGGTGGCGGATACGCCTGCTGGCCCGGCGGGAGGGTAGGCCGTGCCCGGCGGCGGGTAGGCTGTACAGGCAACAACGCACAGCCCAAACAAAAGCCATCGTCAGAGCTGGAACTATAAAAGGTTGCATCTTGATGAGGCTTGAACGAACCTCGCTCGTGTCAGAAGTACGTACCTGCGGTACCGGGAGGAGGAGCCTGGTAGCTCATGGCCGGCCGGAGGAAGCTGGATCGGTGCAGCGGAGGGAAGGTAGGAAGCCGGCGGAGCAGGAGGCGGTGATCGACAAGGATGACGAATGGAGTCAGAGGCCGAGGCGGTTTTATAGCCACGGCGTCGAGCTGCAAAACCGCGTCACGGTTTGCTAGTGGCAACCTGCTGGTGCCGCCGCCGCCAAAATTGCTTAGGCGCGTTGAGTTCAGGAGCAACGGACGCAAATGACGCGGGCGTGACTAGTAAAGGCGTTCAGATTCAGAGAGGCGCCTTGTTTTGAAATTTGAAATCAATAAAAAAATATTATACCAGTGTAGATATATCTATCTATATATATATATCTCTATATCTATACTATGTATATCTTTTATATTTTAAAAATAAAATATATTTCCTCAAATTTATTTTTCAACAAAATAAACAGCTCTGGCACCCGTACACGACATGATGATCGAACCCACTATACATCATTCTTCCTCGGCTTTTTAAATTGGAATTCGACACGATGTTTGTAATTTAAAAAGCTGGCACAATCTAAATCCCGCTATATATCATTCTTCCTCGGTTTGCCCACGACGCCTACGCAACAAGGAAACCCTATAGCTAGTCGGTTTCAGATTAGCACCAGCATCCTTTTTCAAAGATGGATCAATAATTTCAATGGCGCGCCAAGGAAGAAGACCCACCTAGCAGTGTGTCGATCTGTCGTCGTCGTTGCGCGCGGTTCATCGTTGAGGAAACAAAATTACTGCTGGCTCCGTCAATCAATAAGAGCGATCCATCATCTGCTGCAGTTTTAGTGGATTTAATTTAACACGACCTTAAGTATTCCTTAACCACTAAGCATATACTATATATATATCCATCCATCCGTCATCTATCCGTGCATGCACGCGGCTTCAGGTGACTGATGAAGCAGCGCGTCGATCTGTTTGTCTTCTCCATCTGGACGCCCCTGCATGCTATGGTTACTGCTAGCAGCTCATTACTACTAGAGTTCATCAGTTACTACCCTTTCAAACTGCTCCACTATTATTTCCTCGATCTATCACGCTACCACACAAGTCTCCAAAAGTCCAAACGAACCAGGTTCTTTTCTCGATCGGTTAGGTGAAAGGCTTGGAGTTCCGAGCCCAAATTTTCTGATTGATTGGTTGATTGATTTGTTATGTTTATTACTGATATAAATATAAATATACTATGTGTTCTTTTGAACTAGACCAGCACCAGTAATTTTTTGTGTTTACTACTAGACTGAACTTGGGTCACCAGGATCGAGCTAACAGGGTCGGGTTTAGATCATGATTTTCAATCGATTATGCCCTGTTTAGTTCAAGAAAAGAGAACCCAAAAATGTTGCAGTACTTCGTGGACGTCAAATTTTTTGCTTCATATATGAAGCACTAAATGTAAGTAAATCAAAAATCTAGTTGCACAGTTTGGTTGTAAAGTGCGAAACGAATCTTTTTGAGCTAAATTAGTCCATGGTGAAACAATAATTACCAAAAAGACAAACGAAAAGTCTGCTACAAAGATAGCCGAACCTAAAATATTTCACCAACTAAACACCCCCTTACTTGAGCTAATCTGAAAAACTGACTCAATGTAAGAAAAAAAAACAGATAATAAATAGGCCGCGGCCTGACTTCGAATTGATTAAACATTGGGCTAAAGATTTTGATCTAGCCAGCCTCTGCGAGGTGCACCTTAACGCGGCCTGTTTGTATTCATCGCAACGTTCTTGGTCTTTATTCTCTTGGATCTGATTCACAACTTCCCCCGGCTCATCATCCTAGGCCCGCCGACCATATTTTCAATTCTGAGCTCTATGTGAATCATGGCGGTAGGGGGCTCAAACACCCCCATCTGTCGCTAAATCAAACTATATTGATAGTTCCAAGGTAAATACAGCAATAAATGTTTGTTTTCAATTTTTTTTGATAATTTCTTGTATGGTTAATCTTAGAAAATTCATTAAACTTTTTTGTTCTAGCTTGGGAAAATTATAAAACCACTTTTTTAAAAAAAATAATATTTTATACTATGGTGCCTAAATGAGTCCATAGAAGATTGAGGTAATTCTAACTATACACCATAATATAGAACATGATTTAAGAAAAACAATATGAAAGATTGAATGTAGTTTTATAATTTTGAAGGAAAACAAATTTTCTATGATTTTTCTAAGATTAAGCCATATAGGAAAAGATATCAAAATCTTTTTGTAAAAAGAAATATTTATAGTTCAATCTATCTCTGAACTATGAACATAGTCCGATTCACCCAGTTGTGGTTGACATGGCATCAACAAACGGTTTTAAGAGTTGAAGCGAACAAAAAGTCCAGTTTTATGAATGAGGGAAAAAAAACTAATGACATGAAAATTAAGAGGGTTAAAGTGAAAATATGTAATTGAGAAGGGGGTCCAAAAATATCCTCCATTAAATTGACACTAGGCCTTCACGGGTTAATGGAGTTGTAGAGTTTAGACATGTATGTTATTCAAGCTACAGTTGTTTTCCTTTTCACAAAAATATGTAATTGAAATATCAAAAATTTGATTTAATCTTACAAAAATTGTGAAAAATTTGTTTTAAAACTTGAAAAAAAATTGTGAAACCACTTTTAGTATTTCAAATCACGTTATACCTTATGGTACCTACGTTATAACTATTTGAACCTTTTAGATACTTCGAGCATCAATTAGAAAATAACCATCCAAACAAGTCCACATAAATATTCAAATAATTATAACCTAGAAATCATACGATAGAGCATGATTTTAAAACTAAAACTAGTTTCATAATTTTTTCAAATAAAATATTAAAAAATTTCCAAGATCAAGTCAAATTTTAGTATTTTTATCGATTTTTTTTTTAATTTTTTGAGTAGATTTTAATCATTTGTAAAAAAAAAAACTTTTAAAAGAAACATCTATAGCCCGAATAACAACCCATGCAGGGCTAAATTCTACAGCCCAATTAACGTCATCGGTCAATCAAAACGGCCCGTAACGAACGACCCTATGTCAATGAAACGTGAGGATATTTTTGTAACCTTCTCAATTCTCGTCCCCTACCTTCCGCTCGTCGGCGGCAACCCGGCTAACCGAACGCCCGCCGCGGGACGTCGCCAAGCCTCCTCCCCCTGCGCGCCTCTGTTGCCTGCTTCTGTTTTTCTCTCCGTTAGCCTCGGATAGCCCGACCTCCGCCGACGACTTACTCCTAGCTGCCCAGGTCTCTGTCGGACCCTTTGCCGCCGGCGACGAGCACCCACCACACCAGGTTTGCCGCCCCACTCTCTTCACTTCCTTCGGTGCAAAACTGAGCACCCGAACCAAGGTTTAAGCTAATTATAAACTACTATCTTCGAGCCTGTTCGGCTGATTTCGGCTCGTGCTTGCTAATATCTTCGTTCTCTTAGCCGTGTCCTTTATTGTGTCCGACCCTGCCCGAATTAGGTAGGTCGACCTGCTCCAATGCATTGACCACACCGGGGATACAGGCCGTGACCTCCTTCGTCGTTTCGTTTGATGGCGGCTCACCAGCTCGATCCGCGCGTCGCGTGCCAGTCGCCAGACTAGAGGGCAAAAGGAGTTTGGCTGCCTGATTCGGAAATCTCAGTCGGATTCGTCTGCTGTTGGCTGCAGGAGACGAGGAGAAGGCGGGCTGCTGCGGCGGCTGGTCCCGGGCGCCGCGGAGCGGCTGCGGCTGTTCGAGGCCGACCTCTTGGACGCCGCCACATTCTTCGGCGAAGAATAATCTTAGCCCCCGGACCTTTTGGGGGACTCGAGCTATTGCAATGGAGATTTTGAACAGTAGGTTTCATTACCGTCTCAGCATTTTAGTAGTTATGGCAGTTGAAATCGTGTATTTCCTCATTCTTACATTTACTTTTTGATCCTGATTTAGGTGTCTACTTCGGCCCCATAGGCGTCAGCACAACTAGAATACGCAAGACAGTGAAGGTACCCGATGCATGTCATGGCTTTGCACACACATAAAAGAGGAAGCCTGAAACTGCATGCAGTTTAGGTCATTTAAGACAGTGTGCCTCAGTATCTGTCATATGCAGTTTGACGTCAGTATTATGTCCTGATCTTCCTTATTTTTTACTATGGTCTATGGGGTCTGCTGAAGGATTGGTTGCCTTTACCTGGATACATTGTCCAACCGGCTTGCAAGATAAACAGCTCTGGCAGTTGCTTAGCCATTTTACATTGTTGATGCATTGTATTTTCCATGCTTGTTTCAGTGTCATTTTGCCAAGGACACATGGGGATTTGCTTCATGAGTTTCTCATTCAGCTTGCACTAGTTATGCCTACTATGCATGTCAGTTAATCTTTAGAAATAGTTTGTCCATCTCTCTGTATTTGGGGTTTTATGGATGGTCTCAATATACATATCTGTTATGTTTACATGTTCAGGTAGGATCCCAACCACACCGGATTGGCTGGAAGCTAAGAAGGACATGTTGCGAGTACTCTCCTGGTATTTCTAGAAAGAAGCAGGAGAAGTATGAGGAACAACCACAGAACGTCGATCTTCAGAATTACATCCAAAACAAAAAGAAACCCTTTCCTGTTCGATTAAAAAGATGGTGCAAGCTGCTCGGCGAGATAAGAGACTTTCACAAATGCATATAGAGAAGCCTCTTGAACCCCCAAAGAACGGTTTTGCTTGTGCCAGAGCTTGTTCCGGTTGCTCATGAAGTCCTTGATAACTGGAAAGTGCTCATCAGAGGGCTCTCTCAACTTCTGAATGTTGTTACAGTTTATGGCTGCAGGTAACTAAAAAAATGTTTCAGTGTATCAGCAGCTGTTATTACAAGCAGTAGTATCATGGTGGTGTGTGCATCGTGCATGCTTGTAGGTGCCAAAAAAGAGAGCAGTATTATCTGAAGACACTCTTACACAGGCATGCATGAAATTAGCATTGTCTGCAAGGATTTGCCAAGTATCCTGAACTTTTGTTGATGGCTGGTGATTTTGCAGAAAGTGCCCTGAAGTCCATGTTGGTCCAGTTGGCCACCAGATCCAAGACTGCTACGGTTCAGGAAGCCAGCATCGGAACAGTCATCACTCTTGGGCCAGAGGTTCCATCAATGATGTCCTCATCCCAATCGAGTCTTACCATCTTTTTGACCCATTTGGACGGAGAGTGAAGCATGATACCAGGTTTAATTATGACAGGATTCCAGCAATTGTTGAGCTATGCATTCAGGCTGGTGTCGACTTACCACAATATCCCTCAAGGCGACGGACTGCTCCTGTCCGGATGATAGGCAAGAAGGTGATTGACCGTGGTGAGTTTGTTGATGAGCCTAAGCCACACCTGTCAGAAGACTGTGTATCTCTACTTGCTGAGCTCGACACATTCAGCAACCAACAAGGCCAGTCACCTTCACCATCAAATGTGCAAGAGCTCGCCGAGAGGACACTGAAAGCATACCTCAATGTCCGGCGAGGCGTCGAACAGCTGATGAGCAAGTACACTGTGAAAGCTTGTGGGTACTGTTCTGAGGTCCATGTTGGCCCATGGGGCCACAATGTGAAGCTCTGCGGGGCTTTCAAGCACCAGTGGCGGGATGGCAAGCATGGGTGGCAGGACGCGGTGGTTGATGAGGTCATCCCTCCCAATTACGTGTGGCATGTCCCTGACCCCAGTGGCCCTCCTCTCAGATCGTCTCTCAGGAGTTTCTATGGCAAATCTCCAGCTGTCGTAGAACTGTGTGTGCAGGCGGGGGCTCAAATACCTGATGAGTATCGGCCCATGATGAGGACTGACATTGTCATCCCGGACTCTGACGAAGCTAGATTGGCTGCATAATAACAATGTTCTAGGCTTCTGTCATGAACCTTGGATCCATGTCGATAGTGTCATCTCGGTGAGGTTATACCCCTCTACCGCAGTTCTAGCGTACAAGCCCTAGCGCTGAGAGACATTGGGGAGAGAGAGATTTGTTGGTAATACTTTGCTTGATTCTTGTAGAGTTCAAGTACAGAGATAAATAGGCCAACCGGCCAAACAAACTACGAGTCAATCGCTCCTAAAATCAAGAACCCTCTCTGATCTCTTTCTTTTCCTAGCCACTAACCGCTGATCGGTCTGCGCATGGTGACCGGCTCCTCTTTACTTCTATTCTTGACGCCCGGCTCCACTTCTCTTCTATTCTTAGCGCATGCGGGTTGGATGCACGTTGGCAGCCCGTTGGCTGCCCATGACATCTCCCCCGCCCTAGGAGACCCAGCTCGTCCTCGAGCTGGATAATTGCTGTAGACCTATTTGGCGTGATCTAGGGTTAAGCCTTTTACATCTCGGCTTACCTTAGTTATTGAAGATTTAAATTGAAAATAAATTTGAAACTAAAATATAAATTTGGACGACAGCTATGTCCTCATGTCCTCCTGGATCCCAAGGAAAGAACTCAACAACTGCGACACATACTTCCGTCGAGAACGCATTATGACGGAAGAGAAAGTGTGGATGGCTTCATGTCATCTGGACGATGGCGCTCGTACCTGGTTCCTCCAGGTTCAGGAGGAGGGCACCCCGACATGGCGTCGCTTCACCGAGCTACTGCACTGGCGCTTCACCTCGCCCCCGTGCCCCGACCTGCTCCACCAGGTGTCCCTTGGTGTAGACAACACACTACGCATCCTTGCAGATGTGTCCGCACAGTTGGATCACATCAATGCGCGTCTCCAGGCGAAGGACAAGGAGGACCGTGAACGCCCCCGAAGGCTGTATGCCGCCTCGGGCAAGAAAGACGGGGACTCCTGGCACGTCGCCGAGGCGTAGGCTCTTCATGCACGAAAGGCATCGAAGGAGCAAGCAGCGGTGCGACTACAAGCTGCAGGGCGAGGTTTCCTTGTCCGACGTGTGGTGCGGAAGATGCACATGCTCCTCAGCTCCTCGCTGTCGTGCGTGTTCATCACCTCGGCCTCACCCATGCGTTCTGCTGCTCCAAGTGAAGGGGAGGTCCAAGTATGGGCACTTCCCGTACAACGAACAAGCAGCACCATCCAGCATCGGGCATCACTGGCTATGGCCGCCTCATTCATCCTTGTTTCTGCCGTGGTGCTAGCCGACTCCAACGCCAAGGTGGGCTGGTTCACGCTCCACCCGTCAGCCCCAATGAAGCCAACGGAGGTGCTCTTTCCATGGGATCGGTGGACATAAATTATTTCATATTTTAGTCTTAAATAACGAGGTAAACCGAGATGTAAAGGCTTAACCCCTAGGTCGGCGTCGAATAGGTCCGCGGCACCTATCCAGCTCGAGGACAGTTGGGTCTCCAAGGGCGGGGGAGATGTCATGGGCAGCCAGCAGGCTGCCACCGGCCCAATAGGCCCAAATGTCAGTAGCGGCCCAATAGGCCCAAGGATCATTAGTCTAGCCGCTAAGTTAGGGTTAGGGTTAGTTCCCTCTCTATATAAAGAGAGGCAGGTCTGTCATTTAGGGGTAAGCAATGAACAATTAAACAATTCTAGTCTCCCTCAATCTCTTAAGCTCTTGGCAAAGCATAAGGCCTAATTACCCCCAAACTATCCAGCGTCCATAACAGCTTCTACTTCTACCGTGCACCCTGCAGTTCCTACTTCTACCCTGCAATTCTTGTTCAGTAAAGATTCCAACCAAAGGTGCCACTTTCCAGGCATGCTGTGATGGTGGGGCTCGTGCCCTGTGGTATGCTCAGAGAGCAACAGATGCATAGTTTGTATAATATAAGTAGCATAGCTATATCATGATATATCGGAATTTAAAACTGAGTTGAAGATCTGGTTTAAGTAGTCATTGAAAAGTGATCCCCGAATATCCTGTATTCCTTACTAACAGCTTTTCAGCGATTCCATTCAATTCATCACTATTATGAACCAGTAGACTTCTACTTTTGCAGGTTTAACGCATGAACCAAAGACGCGCAATGGATAGCCTGAAAGTGAAAAGGGGTGGTCTCTGCAACATGTATAATGTCCATCCCATCTTGTTTAATGGCCGCAGCTTCTTTATTCCTACCTATGCTAGACTGTGAGGCACTTAGAATGCTCAGGCGTCGCATTACAGATGGTCTTCTGCTTTCTCCATCGGTACAATTGTGAGCTATTGCTTTGGATTAAACTAATCACAGCGATTTGTTCGGGTATTTGTGCGCCTGGCTGTAGTTAATCATGGACTAAAAGCCTGTCCTATACACTTGTTCCCGTCCCTAGATCGACACTCTGGGGTATGGCTACATGTATAGTCTTACCAGATCGTCGGCATATTGTGTTCCCCTTTTTGCTGTATACTAGTACTTTGTAACATGCATGCGGAGGCTACTTATTCATTGTCGTTCGCTAATTATGCTTATGAAATGCTTTGAGCTGTATATGGAATGGATGGTGATAATTAAGCCATGGACGTAGGATCCATCAATGTGTGATCAGTTGTATGATGAACTGCAGAGAGATCCTAGAGCTTAGAGCATTTGCAATGGCAGCTTATGTGACAAGCTTGTCAGCTAGCATTTGAACTTATTGATTGCTTCATAATCTGTGCAACCTACATTTTAAAAGAACACATAGGAATCCATAATAATAAGAACATTCATATTACATTATTGATTTGTACGAGATAGTTGATATTCGTGTAACATTTTTTTTTTTTTCATCATGTCATACTCTAGCAAGTTGGTCCGCACAATTGAGCAGCTATTTGTGTAGTTTAATCTTTCAACACTTTCAAGTCGTTATATATATTTTTTTGGGTGTCTCTGTGTCAGGTGACTGATGGTTTGTTTAACCATCAGTCAGAACATAATATTTTGCATTGCGTTATTGTCACAAACTCGATTACACAATAAAGTTAAGGGCTTAAGGCTGATCACAAATTCAATTTAAGAATTCTTTGAGTTTCTGAATATCCCGGTGGTTTATCATATAATTATGCAAATATCGAGTAGACCAACAATTGCAATTTCAGTTTTTCACAATTTATCATCTGTAATCCCCAATTTGATTTTTTTGGTAACTTTGCATTGCATATACATCCATTGTCGACTCTCCATTGACTTCAATGCTGGCATGACGCCCTTGTTGTAGCGCAAGCTTACCCCTGTCTGGCTGGTGGTAACCTGCCTGTCATGTTTTGCAGAGTATAAACATAGAGAGGCTTCAGCTACATCAGTGACCATCGTCGATAGCTTCAACGTATCCATTCCATGCAACAGTTGAAGCCTTGTTTCCCCTCGGATGAACAGTATTGGTATCGATTTGGATGGAGAGAAACAGAGCACTATCATGAGCAACAGACTATGATAACTGCAGAGAACCTAAAGCACTTGCAACTACAACTTCTCCAAGCATGTATCATGTATGTCAGCCAGCACTTGATGAACTAACACTTCAGAAACGGCGCATTTTTTCCTCCTCATTTCAGAAGAGCATCTACGGATTCAGGAAGGAACATTTGCTATGTATATCATTATTAGAGGTAGCTCTTATTTGTTGGAGCATCATTTTATTATTGGCAAAGAACATGTCATCACATAACAACCTACGAATCCATGATGCTTGCGCAAGCACAGAGAAAGAGAGGGGAAAAACCGAAAAAAGGACTGAGCAGCTGCACTGCAAGTACACGAGCTTGAGTTGTCCCGGTATATACCTCTTCTCCCTTAAGCTATGGTGATTAAAATAACGCAAGTAAATACAGCTCGGAATCGAGCAACGGACCGTCGACGTTTGGGGTATCTAATGGTCCATCAGTTGCTAATAAAGCTGCCTTTGTGGCCGTCAGGCCGTGTATAAATTGCACGGCAGCAACGGCGATGGGCGTCATCACCACTCAGCAGCAGCAGCAGTCAGGTGCTCTGGGCAGCTCAGCTCCCACGCAGAGCCAGTCTCTCCGGCGAGCTCCAGCGCCGTAGTCATCATCGCCATGGCTAGGGAAGAAGAGCTCAAGGTTCGTACCAAAGCTTTGGCTTAGCTACTTTGGTCGGCCGGCGCGTCGGTGCATGCTTTGAATCGTTAATGCTCTTATTGTATTGTATTGCCTGCTGCCATTGATCGATCGACTGACATGGATCCATGGTGGCGTGTGGCGTGCAGAGGATTGACCTGAAGGTGAACGTGAGCTGCTGCGATGGCTGCAGGAGGAAGGTGATGAAGGCGATGAGCCTCAAAGGTCATGATCCTTCTTCTTCGTTCTCTGCTCCAAGATTACTTAGAAGTCTCTGTCGCGTTTGGGGATCGTGCTGCCCTGTTCTTTCGCTGAGACAAGCGTGGTGCTGATCAACGAGTGACGTGTGTGCGTCAATGGGCGTGCAGGGGTGCTGAGGACGGAGATTCAGCCGTCGCACGACCGGGTGACCGTCGTCGGCGATGTGGACGTCAAGGTCCTGGTGAAGAAGCTGGCCAAGGTCGGAAAGATCGCCGAGCTGCTGCCTCCGGCGCCGGCGACGGCGGCTTCTGAACAGGGCAAGAAGCAACGCGACGACAGCGGCGACAGGGCGGCACCGGCGCAGGCGGCGGAGGAGAAGTTCAAGGTCAAGGACGACGCCGGTGACAAGACGGCGGCTAAGGCGGCGCCGAGCAAGCATGAGGGGTGCAAGAAGTGCGCGCGCGAGAAGAAGGCGCCGTCGTCGCAGGGCGACATTGGTGACCACGCCAGCGTGAAGAAGGCGCCGTCGTCCAAAGGACGCCGCCGGCGGCGGCGGCTGGAGCGGCGAGGAAGGCCGCGACGCTGACGGGTTATACGGCGCCAAGCCCTTGGCGGTGGCGTTCGATCAGCACCTCGCGCAGGCGCCGCAGGTGCAGGTGCAGCAGCACTACCACCGCGCGGAACCGGCGATGGTGGTGCCGGCCTACTACCCGCCGCCGGCCTCCGTTACGGCGGTGCCGTACTACGGCTACTACGGCATGCCCCCGCCCCCGCCGCCGATGATGATGCCGACGGCGATGGGGTGGCGCCGCAGGTCCGGCCACAGCCGTCCCGCTTCGACGAGGACTACTTCAACGACGACAACACGATCGGCTGCAGCGTCATGTGAACCGCCGTGATTCCTTGAACGGACGGACGGACGGACGGACCAACACCGCCGCCTCCCGCCATGCCATATTGCAATGTCGTTTTCCCGGGCAGATCGCATCGATGGCGATGCAATCTGCCCACCTCTGGCTCCCGCGCGTTCGTGCACAGTGTGAACAATGCAAAGAAGAATCAAAGAAAGCCATGGGTGTTGTTTCCCCCGGTTGGTTCCCGGGCCCGTTCATTCTGATAACCTTCGTTAAACTAATCAATGGCTGCCGTCGCTGTCGGGGGACCTGTGGCGCGGTTCGATCCGGCACTGTTCGGCGGCGGCGTCCCATCGCGTGCGGGCGGGCGGCGGGCGTCGGACGATTCGCCCGTCCCCGTGAGTACGCAAGGACACCAACAGCAGCACGAGTGGAGAAAAGCTTGAGGCAGGAATATGGGTTTGCGGCCGCGGCCCAGCCGAGGCTTTGTTTCGATTCGGCAAAGCAGCATCGCCGGCCGCCACCACCGGGCTCCGCGGTCGGGGTAGGTAGGCTGCTTTGCTGGATTCCGTGGCCCGCTGGCCGACTGGACCGACCACCGTACCGGAGCTGAAGAAGCTGATCGAGAGCTTGTGATGAGCGGCAGAAGAAGAGAGGGTTGGAAGGTTCGATCGACAACGACGGTGCTTTGCTGCTTTGGTCTCTTGACCCGCGTTAGCGTTTGTTCGTTCAACAAGGGGAATAATTAAAGGCGATTGAGAGAGGTGGATTCAACTGGACCGCACATTTGCCATTCACGCGTACGCTAAGCCTAATTACATGCATCGCCACCAACACCAAGGGATTTTTGCTTGAGTGATTAGTACTCACTCTGTATCTGACATGATCGTCCCTCATGTCAGAGGCACCGACATGCATAAGTATACTTATGCCATCCCAATTTAATTATAAGAAGTTCGACATTTTGGACACCAAGTTTAATCGCCCGTCTTATTTAAAAATTTATGTAAGATATAACTTTTATTGCCATGGCTTTGCTTTATTATTATTAACAGTTTTGTAAAGAATGACTAAAATTTGACTATGTTTTGTATAATTTTTTTTTTTTTAAAAAAATCAGACCCGATGGTTAAACTTGGAGTCAAAAAGTCAAAGCGACCTATGATTTGTATCCTAGGTATAAACTTGGTTGGTATACTAGACCCACACATGAAACCTAATTGCTTTTGTAGACAAGAATATGCATTTGATTTCTTAGCGCAGTAAGTAAAAGGATTCTGAAGATATATCAATGGTTAAGGTTCATATATATATAGGTAGACGATATATGGTGCATATGATGCACGAATGAAGTGGTTTTTTAAAAGTTTATAAGTTATGGCTCTAATAACTTAACTCTACAACATTTTGAATTAAAATTCTATAGCACATATTATGTCTAATAATAATACGTTTTTAAGCTATTTTTATTAGTACACGTTGTACTGTAACTTAGTACGAGTATACTGTATTTGGTATCTGATGCTTATTAAGGTCCTAATGTTGCTTCCTAGATAAATCTTTGTGTGGCTGACGTTTCAAAATGGTATGTATCCGACGTTAGTCAACTTGGATGAAATTGGCAAGATGATGCTGATGAAAGTTGTGCCTTTTGCAATGGCAAGGAAAGTACTATGAATCTGCTTTTGACTGCCCAGCTGCCAAGTTTGTTCCGAGTCCTTTGATTAGTAGTGGATCTGGGCGTGCATTCCCACCCAATGGAATAACTGTTACATGGTTGCTGGTTGGCTTAGCAGCAATCCTGTTCAGATTGGCCCTCCTTCACTGTCAGTACTAACCTGATTGAAACTCGGTGAATCGTGAAGTGACGAAGGCGACGTTTAGCTTGGCTTTTGCCAACGTGGCTCACAGGGACAAGTAGATAGGGCAGCAAGGAACCAGGGGCTTGATCTCAGTAAAAGAAGAAAAAAAGGCGCGGCGCTACTACTAGCCCAAACAGATTCGTGTTTTGGCAATCCGTGAATTTGTAGCGAAATAGCGAAAATTCAAAAACAAAAAAGAGCTCCTGGAACCTATCACTAGAACTTGAAACTTGTTCAAGATTTGCTTACAGCCTCGTGGGTCCTGAAAATGGTGGTGTGTCCACCTGAATTCGAGAAGGAACTATCACCCAATATGGAACTGGCCCAACATGATACCGAACGGGCCGAATTTGGCTGGGCCTAGCAAAATATCTACATCTCCGGCCTCGGGTGCGGACGGAACGGAACCGCAAGGCAGCCATAGTACGTACGGTCAAGATATGGAGGGACCCTTGCGGGCCCTGTTTGTAGGGGTAAGATTGGATTGGAGCATTAAAGTAAAAAGCAGTAGCTTGCCGTGGAAGCTAAGAAGTTTCTAGAACACAGGTTCCAAAGACAGGAAAAGACTTGTCCCATACCGACTCGAGTCGTCATCCAGAGTGGTGACCGGCCGTGCACCCCACCACCGGGCGCATGGGCCCTCTGCAAGACAGCGACCCGGCCAGCTCCTTGTCCTCCTTGTCCTTGGTCCCTGCCTCCTTGCCACGGAAGACTCGTACCCGGTTGACGGTTGTACCCCTGCGTCCGCGAGAGAGGACAGGCCGGGGCCAGGGACAAAACCGGGAACATTCTTTGCTTACTGCCTGCTACTCCGAGATCGTCCTCTTCCGATCCGATACTTTGGCCTCCAAAAAGCAAGATCTCTAGTAGTACTACCACAGCAAGCGTGTCGACCTGCCATTGCAAGCTTTGACGTGCTTCTGTCCATCACTGTACTTGCTCATCCGTTCAAAAGAAAAAGAACGAGGGGGTGTGTTTAGTTGGTGAAATATTTTGGGTTGAGATATCTTGTAGACTTTTTCGTTTGTATTTAGTAATTATTATCCAACCACGAACTAAGCAGGAGCTTAAAAGATTCGCCCCTCGCACTTTTCGCCCAAAACTGCAATTAATTTTTTTTATTTATCAATATTTATCTTTCCAAAAATACATTAAGAGATTTGATGTGACGGGGCTGAATTTGTAAGTGGACCACGTGAGCTAGAGTGACGGATCAAGACTTTGAGAAGAAAAGCCTTAATTTCTCTCCAAATTTCACTATAAAAAAGAAGATTCCCATCACATCAAAATACCGGCACATGTATGGTACGCGAAATATAGGTAAAAAAAAATAAACTAATTACCGCGGTTTAGATGTACATTGTGAGACTATTCTTTTGAGCCTAATTACGCCATGGTAGGATAATATTTAGCACTAACAAGCGAAGCGTCTTTACGATTGTACGATGTGACATACATGTCCCATCCATCCAAAAATTTTGGCCAAAATTTTGGGTGCTAAACACCCCGAAAGATTTAGAGGTTGTTTGGTTGCCGCCGCCACACTTTGTTGGCGGGTGTGGCCGAGCAACCAAGCGTGCCCTTAATGGCTGAGCGGTTGGGCTAAAACAAAGTATTTGGACGCCTTGAAATTTTTGGGGTTTTATTAGCATCGAGCCCATAAGTTGCTCTGGGATAACTAAATTTTATATAAGAACACATGGATCACATGATAAAATAAAATAATACTATAAAATTAAACAATTATATCAAAGTAATATTTAATCCAAACACACAAATTTTATTTTATATAAAACACACGGATCATATGTGCACATGTACACATGATATTCTTTGAAAGGGTTCAAAGTTATTTGTAATATACGATACACATGTAAATGGATTAAATATGAATAGAAATATCCAAGTATAGGCGGGTGCTCTGTTTTTGCATAGTATGAAGGAAATAGAAGGAGTTGGTGAGTCCCGTGAAAAACAATATGCACCTACACAAGGCTTCGATTACATACACGGACGGGTGGCGGTATGGCCGCATTTTGTCGAGGCGGCGGGGCGGTGGCGTAGAGGGAGGAGAAAACATAAAGGGAGGGTCGAATGAATGCGTGGTTTTGGTGAAGTCTCTGTGATTTTTAATCCGTCTTCTTGATTGTATTCTTTACTTTAGCAATTGATCTTGTTTACTTGCATATGTGCATGATGGGATCTCCTTGATTTCATTCTTTATTAGGCAATTGATTAATTAGTAGATTTTCTTTGTTGTCGTTGATTTTCTTGCATGCGTGCATGCTAGGATCTACTTGATTGTGTTCTTTATTTGACAATTGATTAATAGACTTCCTTTCTTGTCCATAATTTCCTTGCATGCGTGTATGTCGGGATGGTAGGGAGGAATGTCTGTCTACTTGATTCGTTCTTTATTTGGCAATTGAGTAGTAGACCTCTTTTCTTGTCCGTGATTTCCTTGCATATGAGTAATTTTTTTTTGGTGTCCGTCATTTCTTGATTTCCTTGCATGCATGCTTATAGATTGAATAAATTATGTGGTGAGTATCGGATAGCCGTCTTCATCATCACGTGCATGTCATGTTTCTTGTAGAGAAATTTGATGCAAATGCTTACCTAGGAACCCAAGCCGATGTTCTTGACATTGGGTTTTTTTTTTTTTTTCTATAGGTGATTAGAGGCGAGATGTCTGTGTTCCTTGTTTGTTCTTTGTGTTATTGGGGCGTTAAATTACGATATTGCGATGGCTGGAAGTTATTCAAATTTTCGATGGTGTCAAAAGCGATGACTTTAAGCATTTGTGCTGCTAGATTCGATAGTCTCTTGATCGTCTTTGGCGACGAGGCGATCAAGGTCATTTTCAATGTTTAGAGCTCGTCGGTTGTCGATAACAAGGAGGACCATGCTCCAACAATAGTTGTGTGCCCTTGCTAAATTTTCACATATTGAAACTAAGAGACAATTGTTGAGATCACACGTGGGAGGCGAAGATCATATATTAGAGGTGGGGACGACTAATGTGGTTAGGCGGCTCATTATTATCCTTGCCCATTATTATCTAGAAAAAACTTGGATGCAAGCACATTATGGCATCAGATCAATATAATTCCTGCCCGTACGAAAAAAAAACCCCCACCATATATTGGAGATGAAGACCATATATATTGGAAGTGAATAGGTGATTATTAATGCCATTGTGGGTTGGGCTAAAGTTTAATTTACCGTAGGTTGGATGTTAGTTAACAGCCGTACTCTATTGGTTCGAATAGCTCAACCAAACACTACGGACGAGCAGTTAATGCCACTAGCCACGACGGTGGCCGGCATGGCCACGACCGACCGCACGACGACTCGACTCCAGTCTCCGGGGCAACTTCCATGTAATTTCCAGGAGTACTAGAATTGGAATATCGATCACAGTACGTGATCTTTATCTTTACACGAGAAAAAGAATATCGATTGCGTGTGTCTTGCATCCCAACAATATTCCGAGTACAACTGCTAGCATACGTATGCATATCCACAGGGGAGGACTTGACTTGTGTTGACCTGCTTCGCTCTCATCAAAACCAAACTTCCGATTCTGCCCTTGCAGCTAGAACCGTCCGCCGCGTACCACGACGGGGCAAAACCGGCAGTACGGGCCCACTTCTCCCTGATTTGCCACGACGCGCCCTATATAGTTGCGTAACTACCCCTCATCAAACCTCGCGTCATCATCATTTCACCTGCGCTTTTTAGCGGAATCACTTTCCGTGTTGGGAAGACGAACGGACGCGTTCGCTTTCGCTCTCTCGATCGCTCCGGAACAGAAACCCTCGCTCGGCGAGTCGGCGCTTGATCGATCCATCCACGCCGGCGATGGAGTACGAGCGCGGAGGGAGGAGGAGGTGGCGCGCGCGGGCGCGGGCGTGGCCGTGGAGGCAGAGGAGGACGAGGGGACGGCGGCGGGTACGGGCAGCAAAATCGCGGTGGAGGCGGGAGGCGGTTACGGCCCCCGCGCGGCGGCAGCGGCGGAGACGGATACGGGCCCGTGGAGGCGAGTACGGAGGCGGAGGCGGAGGGGTTACGGGCATGAAGGAGGAGGAGGCTACGGCGGGGTCGTGGAGGAGGCGGTGGTTTACCACCGGGGCCTCGCGGAGGCGGAGGCGGCCGCGGAGGGCGCGCCCCGCCGCGGGAGGCGGCGGCCAGGCGTACGCGCCCGGCGGTGGCCGCGGCGGCAACGCGTGGGCGCCGGCGCCGGGTGCGGGTCGCGGCAACGCGTGGGCGCCGGCACCGGGTGCGGGGTGTGGGGAGAGGTCGTGGAGTGGGCGGCGGCGCGCCGAGTACGCCCCCGTCGGGGGCCCGCGCCCGCGCCTGCAACCAGGACAAGGAGCCGCGGAGTTCGTCGGGATCCGTTAGTAAGTGATTCTCCGGATTTACTCGCGCGAATCGTGCAGCTTGTTTTTTAGTACATACATTACTCTGTTTCTGGTGTTCGGAACATTTTTTTAGGTTTTGTTCCGTGATGCTCTGTTTTTCTGTGCTAGTTAGTACTATGTTATGCTTTCATCTGTTTCTGGTGTTAAGAGTATTTTAAGGTTTGGTTCTGTGATGCTCTGTTTTGTTTCTGTGCCATTATGCTATGCTTTCGTTTCTGGTTTTGGTTTCCCTCGGTGGTCGATGGTAGAGTAATCGTCGCTTATCATTGTTCCTATCGCGGTATTGTTCGTGCAATTTTAGTGTCTACCTGCCGATCGTCTGCATTATGTAGATTAAACTATCTGTTTCGGATGAATCCATATCTAGCGTTGTACAGTAGATGAGATGATTACTTTTGTTCCTGGTTTGTGAACTGAGGCTTGGATTCAGAAGTGGAGGATGTCTCTGCATGACAATATCCATTCACTGATTTTTGATGCCTTAGAGCAAATACTGTTACATTTTTATGAGGTTGCCCTGTAAGCAGTGGTACATGCTGTCACTTTACCTTTGTTTAGAGAGTAATCTGTTCTTTGGCGGTAGCTCATCGCCCTTCATGTTCTCATTACTTGCATCATTTGTCAAGTGTTCCTAGAAAGCTCTCAGAGGTCAGAGCTGCCCTTAGATTTGACTAGTGAAAATTATGTGACGTTTCTTGTATGTGTTTATCTCTTTCCTGCGCTTTTGGTACTTGGTAGTGTGTCCTTTAGATAAATGCACTTGACGGATGTCATGAGAAATCACTTCATGGCTTGGAGAGTGCATATGCAAGGGACTAAGGGAGTGAATATTACTTTCATGTACTCACAGAACTGAAATTGCGGTGAATGAGGATCTTTACCTGAAACTGAATTCAATTTTACCCAGTTATTTCATTTGGGAGATTGTTGGGCCAAAAAGACTTAAGGGGATAATATAGCTTGGCTAATCTTTTACTAGCTCTTTTACTATTTTCTCTCATGTACAATTGACCATGTCTGTTCCTAATTGCTCTTCCTTTTTCTTGTAGAGCGCATCACATCCAGTGAATTGGCCAGAGTAGAACCACTAGCATCAACACTAGCTACGACATCTTCTGTTGGCAGAGTGCCAATGCAGAGACCTGATTCTGGAGGTTCATTATTTCAAGAAAAGGTCAAACTTTTTGGTGAATCACTTCATTGTCAACTACGAAGGTGTCAACTATTTTTCACTATGACATAAACATCGAGGCTTCAAAAACTTCCGCTAAGGCTTCAGGCAAAAGAACTCTCAAGGCAGAATTTCTTTTCTGTCAAGGATGAACTCTTCAGGGATAGAAGTTTTTCAATTGTCTTCTTTCCTCATGTGTTGCTTATGATGGCGGGACGAAATCTCTACACTTCTGCTGAACTGCCAGCAGGTTTATTTGAGGTGAAAGTTCGATCAAAGGAATACATTGTATCAGTAGATTTTGAAGAAGCAGCTGCCATTAAGTCAACTCTCAGAGTTACCTGTGCCTAGAGAGGTCTTGCAGGGTCTTGATGTTGTTGTGCGTGAGGCCTCAGATATGGCAAAATTATCCTTGGTAGAGGATTTTACTCACCAAGCACCAGTATAGACATTGGGCAGGGTGCTGTAGCTATGAAAGGAACTCAGCAGACTCTTAAGTACACTCAGCAAGGGCTGATCCTATGTGTTGACTATTCAGTAATGCCATTTTATAAAGCTGGGCCGGTGATGGATATTGTTGAGAACATAGTTGGGCGCCTTGATTACCGAACAACACTGAACAGGAGGCAACTGGAAAATCTGGTTCAGGAGCTTAAAGGCCGGCGTGTGACTGTGATTCATCGGAGGACTAATCAGAAGTACACAGTGCAAGGCTTGACACCCAAACCTGCCAGCCAGATGACCTTTGTGGATGCTGAATCTGGCCAAACGAAGAAGCTTGTGGATTATTATGCTGAGAAACATGGCAAGGTGATTGAGTACCAGATGCTTCCATGCTTGGATTTGAGCAAGAGCAAGGACAAACCAAATCATGTGCCGATTGAGCTTTGCACTCTTCTTGCAGGGCAGAGATTTCCAAAAGCAAACTTGGATAAGAATTCTGATAGGATACTAAAAGGGAATGCTCTAATTCCTGCACTTAAGCGTAGGAATGAGATTCAAGCCTTGGTGAATGCTTCTGATGGACCTTGCAGGTAACTAACTGGTTTTCCATGTGTTCTCTTATCAACCTGAAAAGTTGAGCTACTGCTATATAGCTCTACTATGAAACTGGATGCTATGTGATTAACGATTCCTCATAACTCAACTTAAATTGTATATACATATACATACTACTCCATATTAATTAGTTCTCTTATTTATTCCTACCATTTTTTTTTCTCCTGCCAATGCACAACAATGTAACTTTGAGCCATTCTACATCTCTTTTCTATAATAGCAAACTGATCATTACCTTTTCTTTTCAACACAATATGCAATGCTTGTTACTAGCTACTAATTATCATTTCATTTACAGTGGAGAAATTGCACAGCAATTTGGGATTTCCTTGGATCTAAAAATGACAGAAGTTACGGGTAGGATCCTCCCCCCACCAAACCTCAAACTTGGGGAATCCAATGGCCAGACCTCCAAATTCAGTATGGATAACAGTTGCCAGTGGAACCTTGTGAAGAAGAGACTAGTAGAGGGCAGGGATCTTCAGTGCTGGGGCATCGTCGACTTCAGTGCTGAGCCATCTCACCACTGGCAGGAGTCCCTCAATGGAAGGATGTTTGTTGAGAAGATTGTTAGGAAGTGCTGTGATCTTGGTATCCGCATGAACTCTAATCCATGCTTCATACACTTTTCAAAGATGGCAGTGCTCTCTGATCCACATCGACTGCAGGAGGAGCTTAACAAAGCAAAACATGCTGCAGTAAGCAAGAAGCAGAAGTTGCAGCTCCTTTTCTGCCCGATGTCCGAGCAGCATCCTGGGTACAAGACTCTTAAGCTGATTTGTGATACACAGCTGGGGATCCTGACCCAATGTTTCCTGAGTGACCGCGCAAACAAGCCAAATGGGCAGGACCAGTACATGACCAACCTTGCCCTCAAGATTAATGGCAAGCTTGGGGGCAGAAACGTTGAGCTGTATGACTCACTCCCACGGGTCAGTGGGGCACCTTTCATGTTCATCGGTGCTGACGTTAACCACCCGTCACCAGGGAACGTGGAGAGCCCATCAATTGCCGGCGTGGTTGCGTCCGTCAACTCTGGTGTCAACAAGTATGTGTCAAGAATCCGTGCACAGCCACACCGCTGCGAGGTGATCCAGCAGCTTGGTGAGATCTGCCTGGAGCTCATTGGAGTCTTTGAGAAGGTAAATCACGTGAAACCGCAGAGGATCATCTACTTCCGTGACGGCGTGAGCGACGGGCAGTTTGACATGGTCCTGAACGAGGAGCTGGCTGACCTGGAGAAGGCAATCAAGGTGAACGGCTATGCACCGACCATCACTGTGATCGTGGCCAAGAAGCGGCACCACACACGGCTGTTCCCCAAAAAAAGGATCAGGGCGAGCGACAGACGAAGAACGGGAACGTGCCACCTGGCACGGTGGTGGACACGGGCGTGGTGGACCCCGTCCGCCTACGACTTCTACCTGTGCAGCCACACCGGGCTTCTGGGAACCAGCAGGCCGACGCACTATTACAGCCTGGTGGACGAGCACGGCTTCGGGTCTGACGACCTGCAGAAGCTGATCTACAACCTGTGCTTCGTGTTCGCGAGGTGCACCAAGCCGGTGTCGCTGGCGACACCTGTCTACTACGCCGACCTTGCGGCGTACCGTGGCAGGCTCTACTACGAGGCGACCATGATGGCGTCCCTGCGAGGGATGGGGTCGACTTCTTCTGCGTCCTCAACCTCCTCCGCTGGGGCTTTTGACTTCACTAACTTCCCGAGGCTGCACAAGGATGTGGAGGACAACATGTTCTTCATCTGACACTGTTTGTTCA